>OX123186.2:106453428-106514991 GCA_944739405.2 Euclidia mi | reverse complement strand
AAAGGAGGAATTGGCCTACTATACCACGCTGGCCAAATGGGTTGGTACAGGGTTTGTATCAAGTTTTCCTTTTCTTACAGTGCTGTTCTTGCTCCCGCTGTCGGCTCTTACGACACCCATGGGATGATATGGGGTGGTGACATTCCGTAGTCTTAATCCGTCACTACACGGACAAGGTGAGTGCTTCGTTGAAATTATCTTTGTTGTGGTCACGAGTTCGTATGCTGCGCTTGACCATTAATATGAGAGCTCAGCTTGGCGTCAATGCACGTGCTCAACAGTTCTAAGATGTCTTTCTAAGTCTTGGCGAAGACACTCTACCAGAGGAGAGAGGTGGACAGGTGGTGCTTCCAGAGTCTCTCAGTAGAGTTGTATCCAGCTTAGAATTATACAGCTGTATATATATATGCAGAAAGTGTAGTAACAGAGAGAGACTGTCTTGTAAAATTGACCTTCAAAAAGTGCTGATTTTCAGCCTGCTTTGAATAAATGACTTTATGGTGATTCTGCTGAATTAAGTCATAAGTTATGACTGAAGCAGATGGAGAAAATAAGGAATACATAACAGGGTAAAATACATACTTATAGTACTTCTCGATATACAACATTAGTGGTTTGGCTCTCCGCAGCCAAAATGTAAAGAGAGTCAGGACTGGTGACGCGGCAGCAAGCGACATATAGGACACCCGCTGCCCTCAATGTCTGCCTCTGCGACTTATTGATGGTCTTCGCGAAGCAAACACTCACGGGGAACTGTATGCGCTTGAATTATGAGGTATGAGAGGAATGCGTGGTATATATACTGCCTCGCTGACGCCACAACCCGTAAGAATTTCCTAAATGGTGTGTCTGTGGAGCGAGATGACTTTCAGGCGGGTCACGTTACACAACTTCGGAGGAGATAGGTTCCGAAGAAGCAGAATCGGCACCTTCAGCTCGATGCTATGCGCTGGAAGTTCACTTGCTGACTGGGAGTTCAGAAATTCCACGGGATAATGTGTGGCGTTTTCTTGCTCGACGACAGTGATTATAGAGGTGTAGACCACTTCATTCCTCTCAATTTCCGAGAGAATGCATTCGTTAATTGCTACAGCCTGATCATTTTTGGGCGTCAAAATAGGCCACTCACACACTCACGAATTCTGCTATTACGGTATACAGCTGTATAATTCTAAGCTGGATACAACTCTACTGAGAGGCTCTGGAAGCACCACCTGTCCACCTCTCTCCTCTGGTAGAGTGTCTTCGCCAAGACTAAGAAAGACATCTTAGAACTGTTGAGCACGTGCATTGACGCCAAGCTGAGCTCTCATGTTAATGGTCAAGCGCAGCATACGAACTCGTGACCACAACAAAGATAATTTCAACGAAGCACTCACCTTGTCCGTGTAGTGACGGATTAAGACTACGGAATGTCACCACCCCATATCATCCCATGGGTGTCGTAAGAGCCGACAGCGGAGCAAGAACAGCACTGTAAGAAAAGGAAAACTTGATACAAACCCTGTACCAACCCATTTGGCCAGCGTGGTATAGTAGGCCAATTCCTCCTTTCAAAAGAGAGGCCTAGTCCAGCAGTGGACTGTTAAAGGCTGATGATGATGATGATGACTCACCTCGTCAGCTCTCGAACCCCGCGTCACCACGGGAAGCGTTTGTCGGGAATCGTCACTGAACAGAACTGTGACCACCCATTAAATGCTCGTTCCTGCGGATGTCCTGCAGGGTTCTGTCCATGGCCTGAACTGCCTTCCTATTGGCCATCGTACGCTCATACCATACGATCAGAGAGCAATCCTTGAGCACGTGTCCCTTACCACACGAAGGGGTATTACGGCGCTCTCTAAATCGATGGGAAATTTAAACATGGTATGTGCTGTCTTGCCACCCGGAAGCAGTGTGGCAGCGATTGTCGGCGACGCTACAGCAATGACAATTTTGCCTTGCCTCCTGACCTGTGCAAGTATGCCAGTGGTAACAAATGATTTTCCTGTTCCACCAGGAGCATCCAAGAAAAACATTTTAGCCTGGCTTTGCCCAACGCTTTCAAGGACGGTGTCGTAAAATTCGTAAGGTGGTCATTTCAAATTTTCTCAGCGTTATACTCCCAATTTTCACGGTCTTGATGCGGTGATGATTGGGAAGCTGGTAACAAATATTTTACCAGTGGATTGCCGCTGATAGAAATGACCACGTCTTGAAGTGAACTGAGACAGGTGTTCAGCACGCGATCATCAGTTACTTCGACTTCGTCTCTAGTAACACGCCTCAAAGCTCGTAGAAAATCTTCAGACAGATGATGGCGATATTTCTCCCAGAAAGCTACCGCGTTAAGATGACGTCAAATAGATGACGCATGCGGCTGGGACTGTCACTGACGCTCGCCTCCGCGAGGTTGTCATCCCAGTATTGGTCACCGTCGAGAAAGTGACGTACTACGCAGGCTGTGCGGTAAGTGGGATACTCCAAGCCATCAAATGTCCTCAGAAAGGCGAAAGACGTTGGGGTTCGGACCGTGTGAAGTAACAACCGCAGAAAATAGCATTCGACATTATTTGTGTGTACGGTATAAACTCTACAAACTGCGGTGTCGTTGAAACTTCCCGGAAAACCTTCCACAGCACCTCCTCGTCAACGTCGGTTAAATACACCCCGTCTTACGTAAGGGACCTCCCAAACTGATCGATTTTACAGAGCCTGAAAAATGCCAAGAGAGTTGTTTGACGCGGATTTTCCAAGTGCTCAGCAACGCTGTCGGGATCAAAATTTATGCGCTGGCCGTTCTCTAGGTGGTCGTGTAAATGCATTACGGTAGAATGCTTCTCATGTATAGAGAACACCAGTATCCGCCAAACCGCTTCAGACGTAACAATAAATGTGCCTGTGTGTGAGTCAAAATAATCTAGCTAGTTCCACATCTCACTAATGTTTATATATAGTTAATCCAAACAAAGGTACGTGCTATATGTATATCCCGGAAGACAATTTAAAGCAAGTTTACATGCGACATGAAAATATATTAATTAAGAAGCAATAACTACACCAATGTGACCAAAATGTTTATTTTGTACTAACTCTATTACTATTTATTCTGACAGAAATGATGTAAGCAATCAAGTGTGGCGATGGTGTAGTTAATTAATTAAATAACTTCAAC
Source organism: Euclidia mi (assembly GCA_944739405.2). Lineage (NCBI taxonomy): Eukaryota > Metazoa > Arthropoda > Insecta > Lepidoptera > Erebidae > Euclidia > Euclidia mi. The sequence continues at coordinate 106,511,834 of OX123186.2, read as the reverse complement.
TAATAGTCTTGCTCATCTCTGAAACGAATTAAAAATAAAATTTTAAGAAGAAAATGTACAACTCCATCAATGACTTTTGAAAACAACTATTAACGTCGCCAACATGTTCAAATTTAAATTATTTATATCCAAAAAGGGCTTACACATGTAATTCGACTTGATGTTTTTGAACTCTCTTAGATGGCGCTGCATTAAAATTGTCTTAATTCTACTTATATCCAAATAATTATTTTAATCAGCCTTAGTTACTTATATTGCGTGATTTTTATAGTGTGAAGCTAGCTTATAGCATAGTTAACATAATAACAACATTCAAATATGCATTGTTACATTACACGTTGTTACAGAATGCGTTGAAGAAATAAAGGTTCTCTGCTCGTTCCCTGTAGGTCATAGCGTGATAATATGTAGCCTATGTGGTGACCCGACTTTTTGATAATATTTGTGCCAAATTTGAAGTAAATCCATGCAGTACTTTCTGAGTTTAGCCCGGACATAAGGACAAACAGATAAACAGACAAACAGACAAAAATTCTAAAAACTATATTTTTGGCTTCGGTATCGATTGTAGATCACACCCCAAGTATTCTTTAAAAAAAATATTCAATGTACAGTTTTGACTTTCCTACCATTTTATTATATGTATAGATTCGGTGGTAACCAATTACCAACAGCATCGTCCTATACTTTCCATAAGTCCTGTTATTTTTGTACTATACATAAATAATACTTCTAGTGTCACTGCAAGGATAAAAAATGTTTTAATATACCATCATTCATTACTTTTGCATCTATTTTCCTATAGAGCGTTTGAAAAATTCTGCTGAAATCTTAAAACTTATCAAACAATTCTTGTCACGTCTTGTTACTATGAGGTAGTAGGTAATTCATCCCATGGCGGTGTTCCAGGTTTTCAAAGGAACTTAGTCTTTCAAGGAACTTATCTCAATTTCTGCAGGTAACTAGCAATATGCAACCAGATGCCTATTATGGATGCCTCCGTCGCAGATAAGTTGGCAGTCTTTAGTCGGTGCCGATACAGAAGTTTTAAGGCCTGGAACATGGAGATGCCTATATTATAATAGCGCTGTGTATCGAGCTCTCTTTACTATTACGGAAGCCTCTTTATGGATTACTAGATGAGCCCGCGGTTACAACCGCGTTATTTTGGACTACAGCTCTGCTTCATGGGTCATAGCGCGATTTACACAATGAACTATTTAACATAAAAGGAATTATCTTGATCGGACCAGTAGTTTCTGAGATTAACACGTTCAACTATACGAACTCTTCAGCTTTGTTATATACCTATTATTATTTATTAGTATAGGTTGTAATTGTGATTAATGTTTGCACAAAGCATTGGTGTAGGTCAGAATTGCGCAAAAAATACACGATATCTTCGTTATTCCATCTCCATTTTCCTTAAGTGTCCGTGCAAACATACTGAAGTCTTAAGTCCTCATAAATATGTTTAGTGATTGTAATCTTTTCCGGAGTGACGTTACCTGATAGCGCGTTTTTTTATATCAATGCATTGTGTGATACTCAATGCATGCTGGACGGTTCGCTCATAAATTATCATAATCAATCTTTTATAATAAGCGCTTTTTATTTATTTATTTTCAGCCTGTAGTGTCCCACTGAAGGGCAATGGCCTCCCTCTCCTTTTTCCACAGGTCTCTATTTTGTGCTAGCACAGGCCAGTCCTTCCTATACGAGTCCAGTTCGTCCCGCCATCGTCGTCTCGGCCTTCCACGTTGTCGCCTAGCACCTTCGGGGACCCAATTAGTGGCGATTTTGGCCCAAAGGTCTTCCGGCATGCGGCAAACGTGGCCTGCCCAGTCTCATTTGAGTTTGCAGGCTTTGTGGGTGACATCGGCGTTTTTTGTTTTGGAGCGTAGTATTGTATTTTTTACGCGGTCTGTTAAACGGACTCCTAGGATACTACGCTCCATTGCTCGCTGGCAGACCTCGAGTGCGGACCTCTGTTGAGCAGTCAAAGACCATGTTTGTGCACCATACGTGAGAATGGGGAGAACGCACATGTCCATGAGTTTACGCTTGTGACATAATGGGACATCTCCTTTCATTAGGTCTTTCATCGACCAGTAGCTCTTCCAGGCGTTTTCTATGCGACGCATGACTTCTCTGTCTTGTCTCGCCTGGAAAGAGACTACTTGGCCAAGGTATAAATATTCCTGGACATATGCAATCTCCGCACTCCCTACGTTTAGATTTATTTCTGTGCTGTTAGTCATTATTTTGGTCTTTGACATGTTCATTCGAAGTCCTATCCTCTATGTCGCTTGCTACAAAATTATGCTATGCTGTTAGACAAGAAAGTGGATCATAGGCTCCTAGACAAACATTTTGGATACAATCGCGAGTAAGCTGGTGTAACCGAGTTATGACGATCTTTCTCGATGAAAAAAATCGTTCTTTGTGTCATATAAGTCATATTGCAGGCGTTATTTGTGTTGTATAAATTGTGTCTTTAAAATTGTGATAGTGCGAGCTTTTCTTTTTTTTCATTAATTATAAAATAATAAACAATTTATGTTCGAGTTTATCGACCTTACAGGTACCTACTTACCTATTGCTGTCGCATATTATTTACGACTGTTTCATTTTCATTCTCAAATTTATGTTAAATTATGTTAAACGTTTCTTTGAACAAATAAAGATGAAAAAAGAAAAGATTTACGTCATTAATTATTGTCCAATAGAAATTTCAACAAACAACAAGTCGTTTCTTCCCTTCTCTGGCAAAAATAGAAATGCGAAGTAACGTGAACTATAACAACTACATAATATAGTCCCTCGAGCCGGATATGAACTCGTGACCTATGGATAAGACCTATCTATTCTTATAAATCTTCTAAAACAGTGGAATGATCTGCATCTTGAAGAATAGCCACTATTTCTGTTGGTGTAGTGATTAGTGACACTGACTGTTACACTAGAGGTCGTAGGTTCTATTCCCAAACAAACACAAATCTTTTGTTCTTTCTTCACGACCATTTGTTCCTAATTTGAGTATATTTTATTTATTCCATGTAATTATTTCAGAACATATTATACGTTTATCAGTTATCTGTATAATTGTATATGAATATATTTCGTTCATTTTACCATTGACCACACTTTTTTGACACGTAATAAACAAACAGACGATTGTATATTTCGTATGTACATAATTATCTGCATAATTATCTGGTAGCCACTTAAGCACGCTATAATACAGACATTTATCTATTGAAGTGTTTAGCTACAATCAGTCAGTATAATTAGTTTCGCTGTGTTTTTTCCTCCTTGTGGCTTCAATCCATACATACATACATACACATACATAGACTCACGCCTGTTTCACCGAAGGGGTAGGCAGAGGCATATTAAACGCCCACTTTTCGCCAGTGTTTTGATCCCACGTAATAGGTGGCGAGCCTATTGCCGCTTATCGGGATATTTTGTATGCCAGAGCCTCGTCCGTTGATCGGCAGGTGCACCACTTGCAGGTGAGGTTGGCTTGGGACCCTAAGATCTTGGTGGGACCCCTATGCATCAATCCAGGGGACATGTAATAAATTAAAATAGGTACTTAATTAACGGACTCAACAATGTCTAGATTGCACTTCGTTGTGCCGTGTAGGAATCAAACCCACGAAACACATCGGCAAGCGGAGGTTGTATGTGTAATCTGTCCACTTGTAAGTAAGTAGCGGCGTATTTTTTCTTTTACAAACAAACAATAAAGAATATGAATTGCAAATAAAGAATATGAATATAAACAAGTAAGGTAAACTGCGCCTTGGTAAACGTAGTGTAGGACGCCCTCCGGCTAGGGGGAGTGACGATATACGCAAAGTGGCTGGTAGCGGCTGGACACGAAGAGCCGAAAATCGTGCTCAGTGGCGTGCCATTGGAGACGCCTATATCCAACAGTGGACTATGGCAGGCTGATGATGATGATGATGAAGTAAGACGAAACTAGCAGCAAAATGACAATTTGAATAAGAGATCGCCTATATTCGTTATAAGGTTATAACAATAAAACTTCTATTGTTTCTTGTTTAGTGTCATTCTGCCTCTGCCTCTGCCTCCGTGGTCCAGTGGATAATGTATGCTACTGCTGATCGGAGGTCCCGGGTTCGATTCCCGGGTCAGGCAAAAATGTTACTGGGTTTTTCAGAATTCTCAGTAGCAGCACGGAGTCTGGTGATGTGCCCGTAACGCCAATAGGCTCGCCCCCTATTAAGTGGGACTCCTGGCGAAATGTGGGTGTAGTATTACACCTCTGCCTACCCCTTCATAGATACAGGCGTGAGCCTATTAATATATTTTTTTTTAAATAAGAGAATATAGTGGTCCAGCGGTTGTGGATGCAACTTCGAATGATATGAACCGTATTCGATTCGCGCTAACTGCTGTTGTTGCGATTTTTTGGTATTGTGTCCGTATTATCTAGAATTGCAGTCTCCTTGGCTCAAGGGTATTTTCCCTAGTGCAACAGATGTTAAAAAACAAAATACAAGTTTGTAAAAAAAGTAATTTTCTCGTAAAGGTAACTGTGGGTCCTGACATTATGCGAGGCCAGATACTTAGTTGACGGGATTTTACGTATACATTGATTTTATGTAGTATCTTAAAATTAATACTTAACACTATTTAAAATATATATATTAAAATACGATATTTTAATACTTACGAGGAGTTCCAAAATCTATTATAATTCCAAAATATACGACTGTAAGATAACTGCAGTCTACACACATTCGACTGTGAAATTAAGACACATCTGCAAACAAAATCTTATATTTAAATTCTTCTCTTTCAGCACTATTTTTGCTTTTATTTCTGTAATCCAGTTTTATAATATTTAATAAATAAGTCCACTTTTAAATACACTATTTATATTAAAATATTTTTACACTTGTATTATTTGTTTTGCAAATAATAGTTAATAATAATCCTTTTTTTTACACAAAGCAGAATAAATCTTAATAGCTTGTATTGAACGTTTCACCAATGATTTGTTTACACACGTATTAACAGATATGACCGCGTACAATCAATGATATGTTCGTAGTGTCAATCGTCATTGAGATCTAAACGTATTAGTCGAAGTGCGCCTCTAAGCCTCTTCAGAACAAATACCTTTTACTACAACTAGGTACGTAGTGGAAAAACCAAGTAGCTGTATCGTGTTTAGTATTTGAGGTCCATTTCAGTTGAGAACATTTGGGTTGCGGAGGTCAGACGGCAGTCGCTCCGAAAACCTGAATCAAAAAATCTCTAATCTGATTGGATTAGAAAGCAGGCTTAAAGCTATTTATTTATTAAGGTAGCAGCATAATATATATAAAACATTTACAGTAATAATCTTAAATCTAAGGTTTTCTGATATACATGCCACTTACGAGTTAACACAACGTTCAAATTATAGACAGCACATTTTAAACTATGTTTTACTAATTATGTTGTGACACAAATTAATTGCAAAATATGCCTTTCCAAAAAATTACAGACTAAAGCAAATAGATCTTTTAATGGTAAGCTGACAGACGAGGTTACCGATTTTTGGAATGAGAAATAAAAAATATAGTCGGATGAAGGAGAAGAAAAAGGCCATGGAAAGGCCGTTCCCGAAACCACCACCGAACGAAACGCAATAATCATGCTGAAAGTCTCTATCTACTGCCTAATTTCGAATTTTAGTACAGTCATTTGGTGCTCAAAAAGGGGGTTACCTGGAAAGTTTTCCGGGAGTTTTGAAAATTGGTGATTTTATAGATTTCAACGTGCTCTTTTCGAATTTTCACTATGCGACCTCGTAACCTTGCCGCTTGCGCCGCCATATTGGAAAAATGGCGCTCAAATAAAGTTTTTTAAGAATAAGTCCGTTCCAACTTATTTTACAATGAAAATAGTTAGTAATAAATTAAAGTAGGTAGAAAAAATTTCCTATAATTTATGAAGTAACCTTTTTTTAAAAAATCTATAGTTTCAGCGTATAAGAGCTGCAAAGTCCAGTCCACACGCGTTTCGGCCAAATAACTCATTTCCACACCACCACGAGGTAGATAGAGTTTTTAAACTTTCGCGATTTGTATACTTACATCATACAAAGTAATTATCAATCATGCTACCATTATAATTGACATAGATAGACGAATTAGTTAATGACTATGACAGTAACGCATGATAACGTATCCATTTATTTACCATCTAATCCTTGAGCAAATTTCCTGCGTCCCTTCTGAAATAATTTCTCTTGAGTCACACTTATCTTTACTGTGACGTCATGCCCTAGATTCTTTCTACGTTCAATAATAATAGCTAAACTGTCTCAGTGTTAAAACAGTAATAAAATAAGTAAACATGTAAGTATTTAATGTATAACATGTATTTAATGTCTCATAGACAAACTCATTCTCCGTGTGGTAAAGGATTAAGCAAACAAAGTGTCGCTAGATAAATTCTTCATTCATTCATTCATTCATTCATTCATTCTAGCCCATTTCATTCCGTTAGTATCACAAGAGGCGACTAAGGAAAATGCGTATTGTTAGGCGACTGAAGAGTACCTATCCACAAAGCGAATAGTACAAATATCATTGAAAGCAGACGAAAAACTCGATATTAAACCGCAAATGTACAAATTCATCAGGCCAGCGAAGAATAGTAGAGCAAATCGTCCTCTTGACTCAACATGTTATAGTAACGCAAATTATGAGCTTAGACAACTGCCCAGCAGTGAGTTGAGAACTGTGACTGTGCAGCTATATGATGAGGTAAACTGATACTCCTACACATAATTTGAAAATTGAGCTAAATTAAATGATTTTCATTCAAATTAGGTATCGCAGGGAAGTAGCCGCTGGGACTGTTTTTCTGTAATATTAGTGCAGTGACAAACGACCTTTAAATCTACCATAAGTTGTCATTGTATACTTGTTTATTGTATGTATATAGGAAACAAGATACCTATATATATAGGAAACAAGAAGAAATAAACGCAGATACGGGAATATCTACTCTTACGAGATTTTAGTACAGTGCAAAATTCATAAATGTTGAAACTCACAGCGCGCGTCACTTACTTTTTAGGGTTCCGTACCTAAAGGTAAAAAACGGGACCCTATTACTAAGCCTCCGCTGTCTGTCTGTCTGTCTGTCCGTCTGTCTGTCTGTCACCAGGCTGTATCTTATAAACCGTGATAGCTAGAAAGTTGAAATTTTCATAAATTGTGAATTTCGGTTGCTGTTATAACAAATACTAAAAATAAAAAAAATGAAAATATTAAGTGGGGGTCCCATACAATTAACGGGTTTTTTTTTCGTCTTTTTTGCTCAAAATTACTAACTGTAACAGGTAGACGCTTTAAATTTTCACAGAATATGTAGTTGAATATTACCTTTCAAATTAAATAAAAAAAGTAAATAATAAAGGGGGGCTCCCATACAACAAACGTAATTTTTAAGCAATTTGTTACTCGATGTTGATAAACAGGTAGAAACTTAAAAAGTATTTAAGTATAAATACAACGAACGTGATTTTCTTTTATAGATGATGGTACGGAACACTGCGTGCGCGAGTCCGACTCGCACTTGCCCAATTTTTGATGTAGGTACCAATTTAAAAAATGGATAACAGGCGCTAACTCAATGCCTCAGAGTGGTACGGTCCCGGCTATCACGAAGATGCGTGACAATCATAGGAAGGTAAGTCCTCTCATCCGTTCCTCGTAATATGCTATGCTATGATCCTATGGATGTGTTTGATGTCCATTAATAATATTTAAAGCTTCAACTTGGTGAAAATGGGTTTAATTAAGTTAAGTTTTTTTTATGTGTATGGATGGTCGCGAGTGGCATAGCCACGGCGCTTCACAACGCTAAATAGTTTAGCATCAGTGGAAACGGTCACTAGTTTCGTAGCTTAGCTTTCATATCCTTGCCGATGACCCATCGCCGATGATCGCCTCCAGAGCCGATGGCACATCCCTGGTGATAAACCACCTTTTATATAATCACTGATCACTGTTTTAACCATACTCAGTGCGATTGTTATGTAAGTAAACTTACTAAGTACTACCACTACTACACGTCGTGCCATATGGTCTCAACGCCTATATTGATGGGGTTTTCTATGCCAATATAAGTAACACAGAAGCAAAAGCAGCAAAGTATTTTACCGTATACATTTCGGAGAGTGTGCAGCGGAACTGCACGATTTAATCCCCTCGTCCCCTTTCCACTATCGGACAACCAGACGCACTGCCCAGCGCCATCGTTACATGGTCGATATTCCAACCATACGTACGAAACGTTTTGCTTCCTCGTTCATCATGCGCGCTGCAAAACAATGGAACTCCCTGCCAGAATCTGTGTTTCCCGATCAGTACAATTTGGGTGTCTTCAAGACGCGAGTGAATAGGCATCTTCTAGGTAAGCGTGCTACATCCTAGATCGCATCATTGCTTACCATCAGGCAAGATAGTGGTCAAACGCGAACCTATATTTACTTACTAAAAAAAAAAGATAAAAAAAAAAATAAGACTAACAGGTAGCACCATCGTCCGAACAAATACATCTCCAAAGAAAGTAGTACATAAATACAATGAAAAATTCTAGCCGAGATTCTGAAGTCGTCGTGCATGATATGCAAAGGGCATTCAGACTGTCAGGTAAATATAAAAGGCACATGAATCACGTACAAACACATGGGGATTTTCAACCATATATTTGTAAACATACACCAATGTGTTAATTACTAGATAGAGGTCGTGGCAATAAGGCAAGCGGTTGCAAGAAAATATTATCTACAAAAAATACATTTCTGTAGTGGAAACACTTATTTATTGCTTGTCAGCATCCTTGACTGCCTCCGTGGTCCAGTGGATAGCGTATGCGTCTGCTAATCGGGAGGTCCGGGTTCGATTTCCGGGTCGGGCAAAAGTGTTACTGAGTATTTCCGGATTCTCAGTAGCAGCACGGAGTCTGGCAATGTGCCTGGTAACGGCAACAGGCTCGCCCACTATTAGGTGCGCTCTATACATTTATAACATGGCGAAATATGTGGTGTAATATTAGGTACTATTCTGCCTACCCCTTCGAGAATATAGTCGTGAGCCATCATGCTTCTGCCGTTATCCCGGTTGCATTAAAGACCTACCTTGGAGGGCGAAGACAATGAACGCGGCGACATCTAACGAACACGACGGAAATAAAGTCCGAATCGCGCAAACGAAGTTCTGACACGGAAGTACTACCTATATATATACCTACACGTTCCAAACTACGTCTGTCGGACTGTAGTCCACCAGGCACCTAGCCTTGTCAGAGCATCCTCCCTACAGTTGGAGGAACACCAAAACTAATTCCTACACAGTTCAAAATGTGAGTCATCCACTTTTAGAACCCCTTCAAGTTTTATTGTCGTCAAAATACGAGTATATGCAAACACGGAATCCATCTCCGAGAACTGCTCTATTTACATACATACATAACTTCACGCCTTTTATCCCGCCTTAAATTCTTTATTTCTTATTCCTTTTTCTCTTTCAACTTATTATGAATATTATCTTTTCCACAAAGTGACTTCCTGTCTTACTCCCACAACCCAAACGGATAGCGATATTCCATGGCTTAGATTAGTGTCAGTCTATCCAGTCCTGACCCCCTATAACGACAGCCAAAGATCTTTATGCAAGTCGCGACCGACGGCTTAATAAAGTGCTCTCCGAGGCGCTGGACAAGCGATAACTAATAATTTAATACGCACATATATACCTACGCTCTGAAAGTTAGTAGCGCAAGCCGTGGATTTGCACCCGATACCCTCCACCTAAGACTACAGAACAAAAGGCAGACAGAGCGCGCGGAACACTTGCGTGAGGCCACTAAAGCAAATACAAAATTGAAAAGCGAATACAAACTCGGCTCAGTGCGCTGCGAAGCATCGCACAGTTCACACGCCACGATCAATCAAGCTTTAAATTCATAAAATGCCGTCTTGCGTTTTTAAACATTGTAAAAGTTGTTTCCAAAAGCAAAAACGGGAAGATGGTAATATATTTTTACAGATAACTATGGATTATTTGACTGTTTTATAATATTATTTCGATAAAATTCGTATTTCTGCAGAAAATATGTAAGTGTTGCCAGTTTACGTCGACGCCGTTCTCCCTGAATTAGGGAAAATGCACTTGTCTATTGATTATGTAATAATGATGGTCATGTTAATGAAAAATACATTAACGTAATGTAAAATTATATTGTAGATTATCTTTCTTCTTATAAAATATAGTAATAGAATTTCCATTAGTATATACTTACATTGTTTTGAGTTCGATCCCCAAACGATCCAAATATTCGTGTACACATGGCTCCTCGTCAAGCTTTATACACTTTGACCTTTGTACCGTTCTTATGGCGTAGGGAATAAGTATCAAAATCGTACTGCAACTGTTTAGCTTGACTTGGCGCATTAAGTACAGAAACAGAAATCATTGATTGCAGCCATTATTAATTTTTAATTGCAATTTTTTTAGTTTTGATTTATGAATCATAATATTCATAATTTATGCCGTCGGAAACTGTCGAGGGACACAAAGTCGCGCAAGGTCGACGCTATCGGAGCGTCGACAAGCGACTTGTTCCCCGACACGTAGATGTCGCCTGCAATGTCGGGCGATGTCCCTCGCGACGTCGCTCAACACGTAGAATTCGTGTCGGGCGACAAGGTCGCGGGACAAATGTCCCCTAATGAATACGAGGCTTTATGAATACGAGGCTTTAAACTTAGATTTTTACTAAAACAGTATAATATATGTACATATTTGTAATGTGCTCACCAAAACCTTTCTTTTGATACCAAACGCGTAATGATTATCTCAATTTAGTTTTTTTTGAGGTTGGAATCTGAAGTATTAATTCCGTAACAGCAAATTTAGATAAAAATTATATACCTAGCCTATGTCACCCGGACTATTATTACGAATCTATTGACACCTCATTTATTAAAATCGGTTCAGTAGTTTAGGCCCTACAGTGGACATACAAACACACATACATACATAAACAAAAACATTACCCTACCTTTTGGCTTCGCCGTAGTCGAGTAAAAAAGTGGTCTAAAAAGGAAGAAACAAGAAAATAGCTTATTCAGATATAAATCCAGGAAAGTATTAGTACAGAAATGCTCAAGCTAGAGCCGTGGTCGCGCCGAGTAAGTGTTCCTGGCTCCCACATTAGGTTAGGTTAGGTTAGGTGCGACTGGGTCCAGGGGCGAGGGACTTGGGGAAGTCCCCGCCCCCGATTCGATGGACCCAAGGCGCAAGCGCGCGCGGGTGTCGGTATGCGCGCGGCGATGGCACTCTGAGGCGATGCACGGGGTTGTTCAACACCTCACTACCCCGTGCAGGAGACGAGGTCCGGACAGGCCCGGCCAGCACTAGTGTGGGGCTGCGGAAGAATTTGGATTCCCGCGGCCCCGCGGACACGTGCGAGGAGACACCGAAGGAATGAGCTATTTGCTTGTTTTTGTTTCGACCTTTTTAGTCCCCTTTTTACGTAGTCGGGTTTTAGTTTTTTTTAAATGTAAGTATGTAATATTTATTATGGATTTTTTGAGCATTAATATTGTAGATTCAACTATTTACCTAGCAGGCTACAAAAAAAATCCTATTCTTTTTTGGAACAATTTCACCTTGAGAAAATGTACATAAGATCTGTTACGAAATTGGCCGTAATAAATTAAGATACGTTATCCTTAGCAATGAAATTGTAATGCTATGTTGAAACAAGTGCCAACATGGCTTGACTTGATAACGAATGATAAATTGAGTCTAGAAATTAGGTGAGAAATATAGATTAAATTAATTTTAAAACAAATATGAACTTGTGGCTGTTTGTCGAGCAACTTCAAGGAGAGCAAAACATGTAAATGTTACGTATGTAAATATACTTACTTTATTATAGACTCACGCCTGTATCCCTGAATGGGTAAGCAGAGGTGTAATATTACAGTCACTTTTCGCCATGGGAAGAGCCTATTGCCGTTACCGGACACTTTACCGGACCCCTTGCTGCTACTGCCATATTTGCCTAACCCAGGAATAGAATCTGGGACCAGCAGATGTAATATAGTTACGTCACGTAAACCGTTTTTAAATATTCTCTTCTGTTTTTACTTTACACTGCCACATTGCATTATGGGGTATCCATATCGCAGTTTATTTTTTGTTGAGCAAGATTTTAGAAACATAGCCTTTGCTTGAATGTTTATGCTAGAGCAGGTGCTGTTGGACTAGGGGAGTTAAGCTCAAGATATGCCAGTCCAATACGGATACGAGACGGCGGTCACAAAATCTAGTGCCTTCTTCTCGTCGTCGTCCAACGCGAACTTCGCCGTATTCCCAGCATTTCATCATCATCAGCCCTGTATATAAACTGTCCCACTGCTGGGCACGTGCCTCTTCTGAGAAGGGTACGACCGTAGTCCACCACGCTGGCCAAATGCGGGTTGGCAGACTTCACATGTCTTTCGAGAACATTATGGAGAATTCTCAGACATGCAGGTTTCCTCACGATGTTTTCCTTCACCGTTTAACAAGCGATAATTAACAATTTAATACGCACAGAACTCCGAAAAGTCATCAGTGCGCGCCGTGGATTCGAACCCGGACTCTCTGCGTAGCAGTCTGTCGGTCTCTCCACTAGGCTATCGCTGCTATGATATTATGGCAACTACATTTACTACAAACGCTTGGGATTAATTTGTTCAGTCTCACAGGCTATTTCCTTCTTAACATTTTTAAGATGTTGTGAATGTGAGCTGTTGTGTCTGTATAGTGCTAGTTTAGTACATTTATATTAGTTTGAAAATAACCATAATGACGAGAATATTATAGACAAACCAATAATATGAAAAATGCAATGTAGTTACATTATACTACATTTGCATTTTTCATATACTGCCTCGTTGGTCTCGCGGCATAAATGTGCGCGTGTGATTGGGAGGTCTCGGGTTCGATCCCCGAGTCGGGCAAAGTGTTATTGGGTTTTTCCGTTAGGAAATTCTCAGTAGCAGCTCGGAGTCTGACAATATTATGCCCGATACAGCAATAGGCTCGCCCCCTATAACGTGGGACTAAAATAAATCTGTCGAAAAGTGGGTGTAGCAATATACCTCTGCCTACCTCTTCGGGGATATAGGCATGAGACTATGTATGATATGCAATGTAGTTATTTAGATTGTATAAAACAAGACGATGAAACGAGGGGCCCTGAGTTCCTTTAATATTAATTTTCGTATTTAACGTTCCTGAAAATAAGAATATGAATTCATGTATCTTTGACGACCGGTTGGCGCAGTGGGAGTGTAAGCGACTGCTACGACGATGGTCGCGGGTTCGATTCCCGCTCAAGACAAACATTTGTGCGCATTAACATGGATGTTTGTCTTGGTCTGGGTGTTTCTATGCATAATATGTATGTATTTACAAAAAAAAGTATATCTGCATGTTTATCCATTATCTAGTATCCATAACACAAGCTCTGCTTAGCTTGGGACTAGATGGTGATGTGTGTATGTGGTAGAATATTATATTATTATTCTTTTTTTCATTACCTTTATATTTTTGGGAAATAGATCTAAGTAGCCGATAGGATGGACAGAGTATTGTGTATTCTGTTTTTGTATGATGTTGCCTGCCTTGCCGATTTCAGCATGAATGGGATGGCTCGACTCGAGAAGTACTACCCTCTCACAGAAAATCAACGCACAGTAATATTATACATATATGTACATATACTGTTGCGTTTCGTTCGATAAATGCTAATACCGGAGGCCCTTCTTTGTTTTTTTTTTCTTTTGAAAGTAGTGTTGGAGAAAACTCGAGTCCGCGAGTCGACATTTCAGTGCTCAGCTCTTAATCACAATACTCGACTCACTAGGACACATACTCCTGCTCAATGTGTTGCGAGTTTAGAGAGCATCCCTTTAAACACGACTTTAGCATTCGTGCTCGAGTTTTCTTGTGAGCTCAAGCTTGCTCAAATGAACGAGTCAACCTCGATTCGTTTTGAACTGAGCACCCATCACCTAACTAGCTAAATCACTTCATATAGTGTCCTCATAAACAATAAATATTTTTTTATTATATTGTTAACATATTTTTTCGGTCTATGAAACATGTAGAAAGAAATATGTTCTGGGAATAAAATAAAAAAACTAAGAAGTTACATGTTTTACTCGAAATTTTTTGGAGTCGAAGTTACATCGAGTCAGTCTTTGAACTCGACTTTCGTTAAAAACTCGAGTTTGATTTGTTACTCAAGTTATTTTTAAGAATCGTGCACAGATAAGAGATGTGGAGTCGTGTATCAAGTTAAAACTCGCGCTCGACTGCACTTTGGACTCTCGAGTTATGAGCATAACGAACCCCGTGAAATTGAGTCGAGTATGTAAAAATCGACTCCGGGACTCGAGTTTTCTCCTACACTATTTGAAAGACAACTCCCGCACTAGGACTAAACCCTGTGTCGCGGGGGACTTGACGAACATACATCAACGAACACAATGAACACCCAGACTCGAAACAACAATTTATGAATCACACAAAGTGTTGTCTCGTGTGGGGATCGAACCCACAACACTCGGCGCAATGTCAAGCGGCGAGGCGGCCGCTTAAACCACTACGCCAACCGTGCAGTCTAATTTCCCTTCTCCTTCTTCGTAACCTCGTTTCACCTTCTATCCTTTTCCCATCCATGTCGGCAACACACTTTTTGACTTCTTTGGTGTTCTTCATGGGTGTCTCTTTACATGAGCGGCTTATCCGTCTGCACGTTTGCCTCCTATAACATATAAAAACTATAACCCGACTACGTCAAAAAGGGGGTCTGAAAAGGACGAAACAAGAAAATAGCTCATCTACACTAATATTATAAAGAGGAAAAATTTGTATTTTTGTTTGTAATGGATAAACTCAAAAACTACTGGACCGATTTTAAAAATTCTTTCTCCATTAGAAAGCTACATTATCTGCGAGTAACATAGGCTATATTTTATTTTAGAAATAATAAGGGTCCGTAAGATATTTGGGGTTTTCGGGTACGCGAAGTAGTTCCCTCAGAACGCGGGTGAAACCGCAGGAAAGGGCTAGTTCAGATATAAAGCTAGAGCCCTGGTATAGCCTATGTCACTAATCTATTGACACCCCATTTATTAAAATCGGTTCAGTAGTTTGGGCGCTACGGTGGAACATACAAACATACATACTAACGGCCTGGCCACGGACAATTCGCTCCAGCGAAAATTCGCACGACGCGACCGGCGACGCGACTTGCGACTGAATCAAATGTATAGAAATGTTCTAAGCACAGCGGCGACCGGCGAATAGCACCGAGCGGACCAGCGGCGTGTCCCGCGACACGTCCCGCGACCAAATCAAATGTATGGTGTACGGGTAGTACGGCACCGGGCCACAGAATAAACAGTACTTACGTACAGAAGCACCACTTCTCAAACCAATTCATTGAAATTGCGACTCTTGCTACTAAGCAACAAAGTGCAATTCAGCTCGCATAAGCACTCAGTGCCTAATGCGATATTCACCTAACCGTTCCTGCTCTTTTCTAACATATAACGCTGTCGCTGTCTGGCGCGGAGTGACGCGCTAGCTGTCGCGCTAGGGTTGTCGACTTGCCGCTGCTACTATTATATTTATTCATCGTCTATCTACCTACTTGAACACGTACCTAATAATAAATAATCATACATCTATAAGTATATATCCAACTATTTGAGCTCGTAGAACAAAAACCGCAAAAATCTGGTCGTTTACATTTTCACTATACAAATTCTTAGTTATTTCCTAAACGCGTGGACCGATTTACATGATTCAAACAGATAAAATGGTTTTTGAACTAGATCTTTAATTTGACACCATAATCGTTGGGATATCTCAACAAACAAAAAATCTAATTTTCAAGTTGCTCTCGTAAAATAAATAAAATCAAATTTTCAAGTCAACAACCCTTGCGCGGCGCGTCGGACGCCGGGCTTGGAAGCCGCGCGAATGTGTAGGCACGTACGGCCGAGTGAAGGAGGCCTGACCGGGCGCACGCCACGGCGTCGAGCGGTAGTCGCGGCGACTAGGGCCGGAGCTGAGTCAGTATAAAATTTTTAGTTTATTTCTCCGCGAGCATGATATTATTCTAAGAATTTTTAGTTAGGCTAGCTATTTGGAACGTCTGGATGTTATCTATATCTACATAAATGTATACAGTATAAATAAAGTTGAAGTGTCTTGTCTGTGATTTCAAAATACCTAAGTAAGTTTTTAGATTAGAAATGTATATAGGTACCTAGTTAGTTAGATCACACTTACCTACATAAGCTTTTCCGTATTTTAACTCAAAACTCGAGTTACAATACCTACAAGCGTCGGCTCAGTAGTTCAGTACGCATTCAGTAGGTACCTACAGAATGTATACCGAAGCGCCTTGAGTTTGGTATGCAGTAGGTTAGGTGGGTACCGAGCCTGACGCTCGTAGGTATAAATCGCGTTCCGACCGTTTGTATAAAGATAAAATACAGTACATACCTATAGATTTCAAAACCGTGGTTAGGTACACAATATCAAGTCTGCCTCTGTGATCTTGCGGTAGTGTAAGCGGATCATGAGGTCTCGGCAGGGCCGTTCCGACCCAATGCAGCGCCTGTGTGCGAAATCTATGAAGCGCCTGTGCAGTGGCGTAGGGCGGATGACCTTTTTTTTTTTTAGTCGTTACCAACAATTCCGGCCTAAATTATTTGCCCCTCCTACGCCGCTGCGCCTGTGTGCGAAATCTGTGAAGCGCCTTTTTTGGCATCCGTTTTCGAAAATAAGTGTTATAATTAACGCATATCTCGGCGCGCGGCGCCCCTGTCACCCTGGCGCCTGTGTGCGCCGCACACATTGCACATAGGGAAGGTTCAGCCCTGGGTCTCGGGTTCGATTGCCGGGTTGAAACAAATGTGATATTGGCACCAAAGTCCGTACAATGTCGAGATAAATTTCATAAAAAGATCTCAGCTAATCTCATCTCGCTCCTGGTCTACACTGGTCGCGACGGCGAACGCGTGTGCCCGTGGCATGTTTTTCGCGTCGCGCGAATTGTCGCGTCGCCGGTCGTGTCGCAGGTCTCGTCGCCGGTGCCCGTGGCCAAGCCGTAACATACATACATAGACTGCCAAAGCCATTACCCTTCCTTTTGGCTTCACCGTAGTCGGGTAAAAATCCATATCAAAGTGAATACAAGATAAGTAATTACGAAGTTTTGAAGAGGATTCACTCTCCTGATAATTCAGCGTACACTCTGCTGTACAATTAATGTATTTTCCTAATTACCACCTACGAAAGTTTATTATAAGTCTAATAAACATAACGGAGACAAAAACAATGTACTATTATTTTGTTTATCTGTTCTCCTACTGCGCAGCGTTCGTTGTTTTCAAAGTTCAATGACATAATATCATTTGTGGAGATGTGCATAGGCGATGCACTTTTGCTATCGATAAATCGAATAATTATATTATGATCTCGAATATCAAATTTGTTTTTTTTTATATCGTGTTGAGAACCCTATTGGTATACCTCCTCTCCTCCAATCTATGATGATGTTTAGAGCCGGTTAAGGTGATCTCTCCGCTATTGACGTCCAAGGCCTGGACCTTGAGTTATGATGTCATAGCATAATTGAGTTATGATTTTTTTTATAGACTCCCGCCTTTATCCCCGAAGGTGTAGGCAGAGATGTAACACCCACATTTCGCCGTGAATTTTTAGGTCCCACGTAATAGAGGGCGAGCCTATTGCCGTACCGGGCACATTACCAGACTCCGTGCTGCTACTGAGAATTTCCTAACGGAAAACCCAATAACACTTTGCCCGACCCGGGAATCGAACCCGAGACCTCCCAATACCACGGGCATATTTATGCCGCGAGACCAACGAGGCAGTCAACGAGTTGAGTTATGATTTCGTTGCATTATTGAGATATGAGGTCATTGCATAATTTTAGACGAAGATTTTTTTTACTTAGAGAGCTTGTTTCCCTATTAATCAGAAAAATGATTATAGGGCTGTCAGCTTATGTTACGGATAAGACATGGCAAAACTTCTTCTTTCTTTACAGGGAGGGTTCTTTTTACTTTTCTAAAGTAATGCGTTGAACATGACATGAATTTGCAGTAACTTAATACTTTCATTGATATACCGGAAGGCAGAATAATATAAGCATCACATGTAGCAATGCGGATAACATTGCTACATGTGATATTTATATTATTGTCCTAACATTATCCCAGTTGGAGCCCGGGGTCCGCCTTCTAGTCTAACCAGATTTGACAGAATATCAGCTTTTCTAGGGCGTCTCTCTTCCCGCATCCCAAAGGGATAGCGATATTCCATGGTTTAGATCAGAATTAGTTAATTTTGACGATAGTTACTCCCCTAACGACCTTCAAAGATCTTCATGACAGCCGCGACCGATGGTTTAACATGCTCTCCGACGCACCAAGACAGCGATAATTAACAATTTACGGACATAACGCCGAAAAGTCAGTGGTGTGCGGCGTAGATTCGAATCCGATATTCTCTGTATGACAGTCTGTTGGTATCTCCAGTAGGCTATCGCTGCTCTATATGAGATGCCTTAACTTGAGTTAAATATAGTTCAAGGACGAGGTATTGACCGATCTCTTTGCAGGACCTCTAAAGAGATCGCCATAATTACAACGCCATGGCGCCAAATTAAATACGTAGTGTTTTTGTCACCTTAATTAAATAATGTATCTACGCAACGTTCACTACATTTACCTACGCAAAATTGAAACTAAGATACTTATTTCCAATTCCAAAATAAAAGATAAAAAGGATAAGGATGGGTAAATGAAAATGATTACAAAATTCCTGTATTTATAATTTTCCGGTGAGGGAATTTCGTGCTTTTTTTCTCAATGGGAAGAGGCCTGTACCCAGTAGTGGGACGGATTATAAGCAAGGCTGATGATGCTGATACATTGTCGCAGCTGTGTGCCGCTAAAAGTCTTCGGTAAATGGCCGTTCGTGGAATACTCCATTGAACTTAGTATTTGTTTATTGCAGAAGCTATCCGTGTGGAGACGGATTAAGAATACGGAATGTCACCGACCCATATCATCCCATGGGTGTCGTAAGAGCCGACAGAGGAAGCATATTATGCAGAGAACAGCACTGTAAGAGAAAGAAACTTGATACAAACCCTATACCAACCCGTTTGACCAGCGTACTAGAGTAGGCCAATTCCTCATTTCAAAAGAGATACCTAGTCCAGCAGTGGACTGTTTAAGGCTGATGATGATATCGAATAATCCGAACCTACCAACAGTTCCACATCTCTACAAGCACCGAGACTGCTAGAACCTTGCATATTTACCGAGGCATTACACCCAGACCCCCCGGTCGTTCCGTCACATATTGACACAATATACAGCATGTTTACATCACAAACAATACCAGACTACGAGAGCAAACGAACCTTATCTTCTACCACATATGAGCGGTATTAGTCGGACATATTATGTAAATAGATTGTCTCTTAGCGAGCTACTTGTAAAGTAAAAATGTAGAACAGTATATGAATCGAATTTTCTATTCTATTTCTGGAACATGCGGGCGGTATACGGTCGTCGAGATAACGTTATTAAAATGGAATATCTTTACGGTATTAATTGCAGTTATAATTAAGTGTAGCTGTTACATAATTGATTGTAAATAATCTCATGGTTGTAGCTCTATTATACTGTAGTAAAATAAATAATAACAATTGTTTTATTTACATAAATCTGACTATCGAAAGGTTACATGAAAGAAATCGTTTTTAAGTAACCTGTTTCCTGAAATCGGCCAAGCATGTGCCGGCACACGCGAAATGTTACACTGTTGCACACAGAAAGTCTAATTTTATAACTCGTATAAACGTATCGCCTATTACTCGTTAAGAGACTAAGATAGGCTTATGGTTCTGGGATGTACCGCCAATCTTATTAGGATCGCGGGAAGGGATTAGATGGGAGTAACTCAAGATCTTTGGGGAAAGTCTTGGGAGACTTTCCCCACAGTGGATGTCTTTCGACAGGGAACTAATACGATAGTGTGTGTAACATAACAGACACGTTATAGGTTTGTTATTAAAAGTATACCCTATACTTAGTTACTTACTATGCCCATAGGTGCATGACGGCTACAAAGTAAAGGGTATACTTTTAATAATTATTGATCAATACATGACCATACCGATACAAGGCAAATTAATCGCATATTTTCACAGTGGAAAACCATGTGTGGAAATAGACTTAAGGTGCTGCCTCACTGGTAGCATTCGCCTGTTATGTAACGTTACAGATTTAAGCATTACTTCAGCAAAAGAGGAGAACCGAGCATCGCAGTGCGTAACCCTGTAAATGTGGAAACCGTCTGTATTTTGCTAAATTCGAAATTATTCGTTGCTATTCCATTTTTTATGTCAATAACAATATCACACTCCCCGCTGAGCAAAACGACCGCTTCATCTGACATTACGAAATCAACTGCTCAAAATCGGTCCTTCTTGCGATCTGGTCAAGATCGCGGAAAGTGGTTGGATGCGGGCGTCTCAAGTTCAGCCTGTGTGAAGAGCCTTGGTGGCGTTGGATGTCTCTAGGATGAAATAATGATGATAATGGGGGAGAGTCGGGAGGGGTATTGTAACAAATTGCTCAAAATTTTGATGGTAGTAGAGCCTTGCTGATAATAGCATGAATGGGCCGGCTCCACCGGAGAAGTACTTCCCTATCACAGAACATCGACGTAAAGTAACAGTGTCTATACTTTTGCGTTTCGTTCGGTGAGTGAGAGTGCCGGATGCCCTTTTCCTTCTCCCTCATCCCACTCCTCCTCCTATTCCATTTCCCATCGAGGTCAGCAAGGCACTTCTGACTTCTCTGGGGTATCCGTGGGCGGCGGTAATTGCTTACCATCAGGCGATTCGTCTGGTCATAAGCCTCCTATGCCATAAAGAGAAAACGAATTTCTAACGTTACACTACAAGTATTTGCTCCCGGTGGGAGAGCACCTTTATGATCTGTTCAGTATTTGATGAAGGAGGGTGATAGTCATGCACGTGAGTTTTAGACCCCAGGGTTAACATCTAGACCCCAATCTGTCTATACTATTTGCGCTGTAGCATGGTGCGGATGATCAGTACCACATGATTAGTGATATGACGTTATGCAATTCATTTTTATCGATCTAACGATACTCGCAGCATAAATATATTTCTCATTAATAGTGTGAAAAAGCGAGTTTGTGAAGTGGCTGAATGAAAACAGAGTTACAGCAGATATAAAAAATTAAAGAGCAGAGCTTATTGCCTTAGTACGGCGTGATGAGTTACTAACTCCTACCTATGCTCTGGATGAAATGGCAAAAGAAAAAGGCCACCAGGTCCTTCGACTACTATCCTACCGACTAGATGAGCCCGCGGTTACACCACATTATTAAAGGCTACTGCTCCGCTTCCAAGGCTCAAAGCGTGATGTTACATAGTCCATAGCCTACCTCGATAAATGAGCTTTATAACGCTGAAAGATTTTTTCTATATCGGACCAGCAGTTCCTGAGATTAGCGCATTCAAACAAACAAACAAAATCTTCAGCTTAATAATTTTAGTATTGATTGCGGCCTTTGAGTACTAGCCTCGCGCTCTCCTACTAGTTCAACTAAAAAAAGGATGTTCAAGCCACTGTACGAGCAAGTATAAGGTCAAATCACTCAATTAACCACATGGCTTTTACCTGCACCGATAGCAAAAACAAAAATAAACTATAATAATTATTGTTTATTTTTATAGACTCACGCCTGTATCCCCGAAGGGGTAGGCAGAGGTGTAATATTTCACCCACATTCGCCAAGAATTTTTAGGTCGCACGTAAAAGGGGGCGAGCCTATTGCCGTTACAGGGCACATCACCAGACTCCGTGCTGCTACTGAGAATTCAGAAAAACCCAGTAACACTTTTGCCCAACCCGGGAATCGAACCCGGGACTTCCAATCAGCAGTCGCATACGCTATTCACTGGACTACGGAGGCAGTCTAGAATAATTATTGTAGGGATTCATATTGATGATGTTGAGTGTGGGGTAAACGAAAGAGTATATAATAGATTTTACTGTGGTTCTACAAAAGAATTATTAATAAACTACAAAGCTACGACCTAACTATACGAGTGCGGGGACTGCTGCGTTGCGCCAACTCAACAGTGCATACATATACAGGGTGTCACAAGACCCATCACCAAGCCGAAGTCTACTCGTTGTGGACATCATGCCAAGTCATACTAACCAAAGATAATACCTGGGAAACGAAATATTTTTTAAGTTTTCACATTTTGTAAACCGCAATTACAAGCGCGCGCGTTCAATGCTCGAAATACCTACTTATCCATGGGGTCATGGGGCATCTAAAGAACATATTGGCGGGGTAAATGCATCGATTTTGTACCTAATTAGAAAAAATCCATACTAACTTTGAGCCTCAATATCTCCTGAACCAGTAATTTCCCAGGTATGGTGCCGAAGTAAAAAATGTTCGTACTGATTGGTACAACATGTGATTTCAGTTTTCGTTAAGGGTCTTTTTACACCCTGTATAATTTGTAGCGTCAGCAGCCGCTACATTATCCCACATTCTACACAAAAATCATATAAATATAATTAGGCAAAAGTCGGAATGGCTGATTTGCCTAAGTATGTAAAAATAATAATATACAGCATGTTTACATCACAAATAATACGAGACTACGAGAGCAAACGAACCTTATCTTCTACCACATATGTGCGGTATTAGTCGGACATGTATGTAAATAGATTGTCTCTTAACGAACTACTTGTAAAGTAAAAATGTAGAACAGTATATGAATCGAATTTTCTATTCTATTTCTGGAACATGCGGGCGTTGACGGTCGTTCAGATAACGTTAATAAAATGGAATATCTTAACGATATTAATTGCAGTTATAATTAAGTGCAGTTCTTATATAATTGATTGTAAATAATCTCATGGTTGTAGCTCTATTATACTGTAGTAAAATAAATAATAATAATTGTTTTATTTACATAAATCTGACTATCCAAAGGTTACATGAAAGAAATCGTTTTTAAGTAACCTGTTTCCTGAAATCGGCCAAGCATGTGCCGGCACACGCGAAATGTTTGGTTCCGTAGCTGCGCCCAGAAAGCTAATTTTATAACTCGTATAAACGTATCGACTATTACTCGTTAAGAGACTAAGATAGGCTTATGGTTCTGGGGTGTACCGCCAATCTTATTGGGATCGCGGGTAGGGATTAGATAGGAGTAACTCAAGATCGGTCTGTGGGGAAAGTTTAGGGAGACTTTCCCCACAGTGGATGTCTTTCGACAGGGAACTAATACGATAGTGTGTGTAACATAACAGACATGTCATAGGTTTGTTATTCAAAGTAAAGCCTTTACTACTAGTAGCCATCATGCTTTTAATAATTATTGATCAATACATGATCATACCGATACAAGGCAAATTAATCGCATAGTTTCACAGTGGAAAACCATGTGTGGAAATAGACTTAAGGTGCTGCCTCACTGGTAGCATTCGCCTGTAATGTAACGTTACAGATTTAAGCATTACATTAGCAAAAGAGGAGAACCGAGCATCGCAGTGCGTAACCCATCGCAACCTGTAAATGTGGAAACCGTCTGTATTTTGCTAAATTCGAAATTATTCGTTGCTATTCCATTTTTTATGTCAATAACAATATCACACTCTCCACTGAGCAAAACGACCGCTTTATCTGACATTACGAAATCAACTGCTCAAAATCGGTCCTTCCCGCGATCTGGTCAAGGTCGCGGAAAGTGGTTGGATGCGGGCGTCTCAAGTTCAGCCTGTGTGAAGAGCCTTGGTGGCGTTGGATGTCTCTAGGATGAAATAATGATAATGGGGGAGAGTCGGGAGGGGTATTGTAACAAATTGCTCAAAATTTTGATAGTAGTAGAGCCTTGCTGACAAAAGCATGAATAGGCCAGCTCCACCGGAGAAGTACTTCCCTCTCACAGAACATCGACGTAAAGTAACAGTGTCTATACTTTTGCGTTTCGTTCGGTGAGTGAGAGTGCCGGACGCCCTTTTCCTTCTCCCTCCTCCCGCTCCTCCTCCTATTCCATTTCCCATCGAGGTCAGCAAGGCACTTCTGACTTCTCTGGGGTATCCGTGGGCGGCGGTAATTGCTTACCATCAGGCGATTCGTCTGGTCATAAGCCTCCTATGCCATAAAGAGAAAACGAATTTCTAACGTTACACTACAAGTATTTGCTCCCGGTGGGAGAGCACCTTTATGATCTGTTCAGTATTTGATGAAGGAGGGTGATAGTCATGCACGTGAGTTTTAGACCCCAGGGTTAACATCTAGACCCCAATCTGTCTATACTATTTGCGCTGTAGCATGGTGCGGATGATAGTTGCCTATATGACGTTGACATTATCTGTCAGTACCACATGATTAGTGATGTGACGTTATGCAATTCATTTTTATCGATCTAACGATACTCGCAGCATAAATCTATTCCTCAATGATAGTGTGAAAAGCGAGTTTGTGAAGTGGCTGAATGAAAACAGAGTTACAGCAGATATAAAAAAATAAAGAGCAGAGCTTATTGCCTTAGTACGGCGTGATGAGTTACTAACTCCTACCTATACTCTGGATGAAATGGCAAAAGAAAAAGGCCACCAGGTCCTTCGACTACTATCCTACCGACTAGAAGAGCCCGCGGTTACACCACGTTATTAAAGGCTACTGCTCCGCTTCCAAGGCTCAAAGCGTGATGTTACATAGTCCATAGCCTACCTCGATAAATGAGCTTTATAACGCTGAAAGAATTTTTCGATATCGGACCAGTAGTTCCTGAGATTAGCGCATTCAAACAAACTTGATTGCGGCCTTCGAGTACTAGCCTCGGGCTCTCCTACTAGTTCAACTATAAAAAGGATGTTCAAGCCACTGTACGAGCAAGTATAAGGTCAAATCACTCAATTAACCACATGGCTTTTACCTGCACCGATAGCAAAAACAAAAATAAACTATAATAATTATTGCTTTTTTTATAGACTCACGCCTGTATCCCCGAAGGGGTAGGCATAGGTGTAATATTTCACCCACATTCGCCAAGAATTTTTAGGTCGCACGTAAAAGGGGGCGAGCCTATTGCCGTTACCGGGCACATCACCAGACTCCGTGCTGCTACTGAGAATTCAGAAAAACCCAGTAACACTTTTGCCCAACCCGGGAATCGAACCCGGGACTTCCAATCAGCAGTCGCATACGCTATTCACTGGACTACGGAGGCAGTCTAGAATAATTATTGTAGGGATTCATATTGACGATGTTGGGTGTGGGGTACCTAAACGAAAGAGTATATAATAGATTTTACTGTGGTTCTGCAAAAGAATTATTAATAAACTACAAAGCTACGACCTAACTATACGAGTGCGGGGACTGCTGCGTTGCACCAACTCAACAGTGCATACATATACAGGGTGTCACAAGACCCATCACCAAGCCGAAGTCTACTCGTTGTGGACATCATGCCAAGTCATACTAACCGAAGATAATACCTGGGAAACGAAATTTTTTTTAAGTTTTCACATTTTTTAAACCGCAATTACAAGCGCGCGCGTTCAATGCTCGAAATACCTACTTATCCATGGGGTCATAGGGCATCTAAAGAACATATTGGCGGGGTAAATGCATCGATTTTGTACCTAATTAGAAAAAATCCATACTAACTTTGAGCCTCAATATCTCCTGAACCAGTAATTTCCCAGGTATGGTGCCGAAGTAAAAAATGTTCGTACTGATTGGTACAACATGTGATTTCAGTTTTCGTTAAGGGTCTTTTTACACCCTGTATAATTTGTAGCGTCAGCAGCCGCTACGTTATCCCACATTCTACACAAAAATCATATAAATATAATTAGGCAAAAGTCGGAATGGCTGATTTGCCTAAGTATGTAAAAATAATAATCTGCTATCAATTTTTACTTTAACTTTAAAACTATGTTAAAATTCTATGTTCTTAATGTAATATATTGATTATCATTTATTGATAATTACTTAAAAGTAACTTGTTTTTTAAAATTCTGCATTACATAATTCTTTTTCAGAACTTCTAAAACAATTTGTTAACTTTGCTTGCCATCGCTACTTCAAGCAAACCGTATGAATTATAAGGATTTGTGACAAATTACTATCAAAAACAATAACTATCATGTGCATATGACGAATGTACGCATTGTTTTAATACATGTGACGAATTTACTATTAAGGCGCTGTACCTAGTCAAAATAGGCTTCACAAAACAGTTTTTTAGCCAAATGTATACATGTTAGAGCAGCTAAAAAAATATATGTTAATCTTGATCATATTTATATATTATTATGACCATTGTGTTCAAAACATGTTTTCGGTAAATTTTCTCGATAAAAAAAAACCATAAAATAACCATTTAAATTGAAATTGTAGCAATTGTAACTGTATTATTTATAAACAAATCTTGATAATATTAATAACAGTGATGTAATATATAATAATAAAGGGAACTGTTGTTTTTATTTATCGATTGGAATAAGATATTTGTAAGGATTAATGTATTTAATGATAAATAACTCGTTCTGAACGTCCCGTCGTCGTCGCGCTTCTCTTTCTTATGTATACAATACGACAGTGACAGCAACAGCTGAACTCAGTAGCTGTACACGGCGCCTTAATGAGTGGTATTTTCAAAACGTGACGAATTTACTTTGTGACGAATGTATAACAACCTAGTGCCGTGAACTCGGTATGCAATCACATGTATAACACGCGATCGGTTTGTATGAAGTTACTGTAAAAATAATATGACCATTATTTCATTGACTACCGGTTGGCGCCGCGGGATTGTAAGCGACTGCTGCGCCGAAGGTTCGATTCCAAGTCAAACATTTGTGTGCATGAACATGGATGTTTGTCTTGGTCTGGGTGTTTCTATGTATGTATTTATAAAAAGTATATATATGTATGTATGTTTATACATTATCGTGTGAATGTGGTAGAATATTTTATCATTTTTCTAATTTTATGTTTATATATCTCTGGGTTCTGGAGTGGCGACCACGTATCGGACGACGCAGCGGGGGTAGGTCTCCCGCAAGGTGTACCGACGATCTGGTTAAGTTCGCGGGAAGCGGTCGGGTGCGGTCTCTAGGCTGACATGATGATTGATGTGTATACATATAGCGTCTCCATCTGTTACGACTGGTTGAAGCAGCGGGAGTGTAAGCGACTGCTGCGTCGAAGGTCGCGGGTTCGATTCCAGCTCAAGTCAAACATTTATGTGCCTGAACATGGATGTTTGTATTGGTCTGGGTGTTTCAATGTACAATATGTATGTATTTACAAAAAAGAAAGTATACCTCTATTATGTAGCATGTAGCGTATGTCAATCCATTATCTCGTACCCATAGTACAAGTTCTGCTTAGTTTGGGACTAGATGATGATGTGTGTCTACAGACCTCATTTTAACCGTCACCTGCCAGACGATCGAATAACTTCAACCACGTGAAAACTAACGTGCATAGAGAAACGTTACACCTTATCAATGTTTATATTTGGCTAAAAATACCCAGCAGCGATCGCAACTAAACAATAGCTATATATTTATTTAATTGTGCAAACAATCTATCATTGTATGCAGTTATAGTTGAGCAGACTTCTCAAGCGATACTCAACGATTATCATATAAAAAGATTTATAGCACAAAACTCCGTGAACAAACAAAACAAATTTTTTTAAAGTTTTACAACGTTGTTGCAGTTTCAGTAAAATCCTTAAATTTACGAATAGCTTTGCAACACTACTTCGTTGAACTGCCAAATATAATGAAAGATTAAATAGTTAATTTTTAAGGTGAAAGCTTTGTAGTAATGAGGAGGAAAAATAGATTCATCATCCTCATCAGCGTTATCCCAGTTGTAACTCAAGTTCTGCTTACAAGTGACTAGTGTAACCGAATTTAAGTGAATATTAGCTTAACGACAGAGCAATTGCTTGTCTGACTGCCGCAACCCGAAGGGATAGCGATATTCCATGGTTTAGACTAGTGTCAGTTCAATCAGAGGTACTGTCCTTAACGACTGTCAAGGCTGACGGCTCAACATGCTCTCTGAGGCACGGCTTTCCCCGTGATAATTAACAATTTAATACATAGCACCGAAAAGTCCCTATCTCTGCATGTCAGCCTGTTAGTATCTTCGGTATCCAGGCTGTTGTGTTAGAGTATAAATAAACTATAAATAGAGTTGGATGAATTAACTCTATAAAATATACCTACTTAATTCGATAAAATGAGAAGAAATTTGAATGATTAGTAATGATAGGAATTACCTGCGATTTGCTTATTAAACGTTAAATTATCCTTAAAGTTGGAAGGAATAGGCCACAATTTTTCTTACCATCACGCGACTTACGCGACGCTCCTCGTGTGTAACTATCTAGCAACTGTCTACTTTCTAAATACATCAAACAAAAAATAAATTCATAAAAACCAAGATCAACACTAGCTGACAGCAAGACCACCTGCAAGCACCCCCCGAAGCCTGCTAAGCCAAACCAACAACTTCTAGAACCATGAAACATTAATGAGATAGAAACAACAACAACAATATTTAACTTGTCAAACAAAATAAAAAATCTATTATTATGTGTGGAGTATTTTCCGTCGTTGTAACGGCCCGTAATGATGACGAGCCAAACGGAGATAAACTCTGACGTGGAAACACCACATAATATATAGAACTCGAGCAAGAGAAAATTCTCATTGGAATCAGGGCGCTACACAGTGACAGATCAGCTGAGGCAAGAGAACCAAGCAATAAGCAATTATATACCTTAGGCCCTTCTATATATATAACATTTTAGTTTGGATAATTTGTTGAAAGGTAAGATGCACAGTTTAAATGAAATTTGAACATAGCTCATCTCATTATAGGGCCGAGATAGTAAAAAACAAGAAACAATTTTTTTCCACGAAAATTTATGATTACACAATAGTTAAGAAAATTAGATATACTGGCAATGTTGATAAGACAGAAATAAGGACAATTATATTTCAAAACTCAATACTTTTCAAAAATACCGTAAACCCACTACAAAGCTAACCTATGAAAGAATTTCAGAAAAAAATAATAGATATAAAATCATTGAATCATTTACAATCATTCAATAATTTGCCACCTTAATACAATGTTGCATATATTTTATCATATTATGCACAACTTTAATATTACGTGTACGTTTGTATATATAAAATCCTTGCGTTACTGACTGACTGACAGACAAGCTACAGCCGAAACTATTGGGCGCAAGAAGCCGAAATTTGGCATGTATGTTCCTAGGGGACCGTAGGGGTGCACTAAGAGGGGAAGGGGGAGGGGTTTTGCCCGAATTCCCACAGGATCGGGCAAAACGGGAAATTCGAAAATATGTGCGTGCGAAGCCGCTGGCGTTGACTAGTGTAGGTACCTATAAATTACTATCTAAGATTTACCCAAAGGATATATTTAATTCAATGAACACTTCTTTGCATTAAAAATATTAGACATATCTAACGTGATTACTTATAACTTTATTATTAACTAGTCGACGCCAGCGGCTTTGCACGCACATATTTTCGAATTTCCCGTTTTGCCCGATCCCGTGGGAATTTCGGGAAATCCCGTCTTAGTGCACCACGGTCCCCAAGGAACATACATGCAAAATTTCGGCTTCTTGCGCCGAGTAGTTTCGGCTGTAGCTTGTCTGTCAGTCAGTCAGTAACGCAAGGATTTTATATATACAGATTCAGTGCTACGATTATTATATAAATAACAATCAATGTTGCGATTCCAGATTCGTTATACTCGTGGAAATTAACGACACATATTCAGC
This sequence comes from Euclidia mi, assembly GCA_944739405.2. NCBI lineage: Eukaryota > Metazoa > Arthropoda > Insecta > Lepidoptera > Erebidae > Euclidia > Euclidia mi. Next base: position 106,481,765 of record OX123186.2, on the reverse strand, counting down.
AGAACATTCTTGCACTCCGCTAAAAAGATGTGAATTTTCTTGTTGTAGGTTCAAAAATGTGTAAGACAAATACAAGAGAGTGTGAGGTAGTGGAGACGGAGAAGAAGAAGGCTTATGGAGCAACAATCGAAGAGGCATTAGCCATGACAGGTTAGTATTAAAATGATTTACAACCACCATTTCCCACCAAACAAAATCAAATGTAGACTAGAGAATTCTGAAAACAATGTCAAGGTTTTTGGTATACCTGATATTCATCTAACCTATACATATGATTTGAGGAATTAAATCCAAATTACAATACAATAATGCTGTCCTTTTTCATTTTAACTTATTTTTCACATAAAAGCTGCCTATGTGCTGAACGTCTGTCCTAACACGTTGTAAACAGAATTCAATTAAGAGACTGGGGAGGCATTTATACTGCAGTTGGACCTTAAGTAAATCAAATTTTTTTTAATAATAATAATATAATAATATTCTACCACATTCACACAACATCATCTAGCACCAAACTAAGCAGAAGCTTGTACTATGGGTACTAGACAATGGATAGACATACAAAACTTTTATTTTTTATAAATACATACATATCATACATAGAAACACCCAGACCAAGACAAACATCCATGTTCATGCACACAAATGTTTGACTTGAGCGGCAATCGAACCCGCGACCATCGGCGTAGCAGTCGCTTATACTCCCGCGGCGCCAACCGGTCGTCTGTGGCCTATAATGTGTTACACCTCTTGATAAATCTCTATCAATATGCAAAATCCCATCTTTAATGTTTCTTTTTCTAATTTCATTTTCTGTGCTCAGGTTATGGCAGGTACAACTTCGGGCTTCTTCTGGTCTGCAGTTGGACTCTTCAAGCCATGGGTATGGACATGTTCGGCACCAGCTTCGTGGTAGCCGCCGCCATCTGCGACCTTGGACTTACGATGCAGCAGCGGGCCTTACTTACTGCCATGCCTCTTCTTGGTAAGGGCACTTTTCAACTGAAGACTACGCATTAGGGTTAAAGCCTGTATCTGTATGTGTGGCTGTATGCTATCTAACCTGTGGGCACTTTACGTACATTTAACTAACGGACACAAGACAATAAACCCTAGAATTCGAAAAACTATTGTGAATTATACAAAGTGTCGTCCCATGCGGGTATCGAATCCATAACATTTGGTGCAGCTTTAGACCACGAGACGACCACATATACTACTACGCCGTCATCACCTCTTTATCAAAAACTAGACAATGCCCGCGGCTACACCCGCAGTATTTAAGGCCACTGCTCCGCTCCCGTCGCTCATAGCGTGATGTTATATAGCCTATAGCCTTCCTCGATAAATGGGCTATCTAACATTGAAAGAAATTTTCAAATCTGACGAGCAGCCTGAGATTAGCGCGTTCAACCAAAAAAACAAACAAACTCTTCAGCTTTATATATTAGTATAAGATATCTTTGAAGAAGAGTAATGTAAGGATTTTTAATAGCATATCTATACGGGTATTATTATCGATACAGCTAGCCTTCAGATCTAGGGCGAGATTGTATCGTAATTGGTGGTTAATTGCTTCTTTATCATTTACATTTGCATAATATGACAGTAATTTTACGGCACCCATAGTTACATGAATGGCCGTAAACGTTAACCATTGAATAACAATTATGAATGAGGGTACTGAATGTGCATTAGTATTCATAGTATTATTCAATTATGTGAAGTTTCAAATGAAACCTGATAAGATTCAGATTATCATTTAAAACATTCACATTCTAAAGTAACCTCATACTAAAATAAAAACCGATGCAAATGCAAGTAAGTAAATTAAGTGAAATAGATTCCATAATATTTTTAACAAACAAGTTATGTTGCACTATTTGGCCAATTTTTATAAAAGTTAGCAGAAGAGGTGCTAAAATCGAAATATAATTCACATAAAGTATTATGTCCCAAGATGTGCAATCCGTATAAATTTTAGCCTATTCTTGCTTTGCTGCCAGTATTATAAAGTAAGTAGGTAATATTTATTATAATCTTAATATATAAAATCCTTGCGTTACTGACTGACTGACAGACACGCTACGAAACTATTGGGCGCAGGAAGCTGAAATTTGGCATGTATGTTCCTTGGGGACCGTAGGGGTGCACTTAGTAGGGATTTCCCGAAATTCCCACGGGATCGGCCAAAACGGGTAAATTAAAAAAAATGCAGGCGTAGCTGCTGGCGTCCTCTAGTTATTTTTTATTTATTTATAGACTCACGTCTGTAATCCCCGAAGAGGTAGTCAGAGGCACATCTCGCCATGAATTTTTAGGTCCCACGTAATAGGGGGCGAGCCTATTGCCGTATTATAATTATATAATGTTAGTAAGAATAAAAGAGACTTTATTTCATTTCAATCTGTTGCTTCCAGTACTAATAACTTCACGGTTTTGTCCACAGGTGTGGTAGCAGGCGCTCAGCTATGGGGCTACGTGTCAGACACGAAAGGTCGGAAGCTGACGCTGGTATTGTCAATGTCCATCGGCTTCTTATTCGCAGCCCTCAGCAGCCTCTCACCTAACTGGCAGATCATGGCTGTGCTCAAACTTATCTCCTCCACTTTGTAAGTAGACCATTTTGACATCATTAGTCACAAATTGTCTTTCGGGATATTATTATACAGGATGTCACAAGACCCATCACCAAGCCGAAGTCTACTCGTTGTGGACATCATGCCAAGTCATATTAACCAAAAATAACCTGGGAAACAACGTTTTTTTAAGGTTTCACATTTTTTAAACCGCAATTAAAAGCGCGCTCGTGCAATGCTCGAAATATGGGTCATAGGGTCAAGGGCATCTAAAGAACATATTGATGGGGTAAATGATTTTGTACCTAATTAGAAAAATTCCATACTAACTTTGAGCCTCAATATCTCCTGAACGAGTAATTTCCCAGGTATGGTGGCGAAGTAAAAAATGTTCGTAGTGATTGGTACAATATGGGATTTCAGTTTTCGTTAAGGGTCTTTTTACATCCTGTATACCTCGTACCTTTGTTTTGACTATCCGTATTTCGGCGCTAATTTTAGTCGCCACGACAGTTTAACTCCTACATTAACATCACTTGTTATTTGATTTGTGCAAAGACTAAGAGGTTTCTCTTTCAATCTTTTAAGATTATTGTGCCCTGCAGGATCCATAATGGAATGCAAATAAATTATTGATTGAGTTCAAGATTTCCATGACACTAAGAACTTTGTGTTCAATGTCTAATGCTAAGATACAAATCTAAGACACCTTCTAACAGAATAACGTTTGTATGCTTACTGTAGGCGACCTCTCTAAAAAGTAGTACGTTATTTGTATCTCTGCTCTCCTAGCTTATTTTAGTTCCGTCACTTAACTTAGAAAAGGTCTTTGACCTCACTGTCTTGATGGATATGACGCGATCTGATCCGTGTTACTATAACAAACATCACAACATGATTTCTATTAATAGCACTCGATCTTTATAAACCATTCCTTCACGTTTTGTGATCGTGATGGATAGAAAAGTGGGACTAGTTTCTGATTTACTCTTGTCCAAGGTGCCTTACTAAAGAGTAGCAATATTTTATGATGCCAACTCAGGGGATTCTAAAGGATGTCTATAGTAAATCAACTGCAAAAATAAGACCTACCGAATGGTCACATAGCTACAAAACGAAAAATTGTAGCAAAATTATTCCATTTCACATCACATTGCTTACATAATTTATAAGCAAACTTTAAATACGCGCAGGCAGTATTCTATCTCAAATTCCCAACCCATAGACGCAAAATATCTACCTGCGTATCCGCAAATCAAATATACATATATATTTAAGTATATAACACTTATATACTTAAATATATATGTATCAATAGTGTATTTATAACGATAAAATAGCTTTCCTATTTGTTGTTCTCGGGTACAGTATTTTCTACCCCCGTCCGTGCATCACTATCCAGGGTGGCCACTGAAAATCAGCGCTGAGAACTCTATAAATAGGGCACCCAGCAAATGCTGAGATGGTGACCCATTTCGACAGAGCTATAAAAATCTAATAATGTGAAAAAAAAACAATGTAAACTATTTTTATTTTATTATAACTCTGTAGTTTTGTCGAAATAAACATTATTTTCTTTCTTTCTTTCTTTCTTTCTTACTTATTACATTAACAAATATTTTTCACGTTTTTGCCTTATTTCTTTATCTATTTCGCACTTGCTTTTAAAAAGTCACACCATTTTATTTATAGAGTTACAATAGAGATAAATGTTTTTAAATAGAACAGGAGCCTTTCTTCGCGTTGCTTTACATATAAGGAACATGCGTCGACGATAGTTATTGTTTGAATTGCTGTCGAGCGAGAATGGTTTTCCCTGAACTGTGATGTGATATTGAAATAATATGATAACATATTAATGTAAATTTACTATAGGAAATTCTCGAGTTCGATTTCCAGGTACCCCGGGTACTCATCTCTGACTTTTCGAAGTTATGTGTGTATTAAAAAATGTTAATAATCGCTCGCTTAATAATGTGCCCGGTAGATGGCAATGGGCTCGCCTCCTATTACATTGGGACCTAAACATTACTGGCGAATGTGGGTGTGTAATACACCACTTCGCCCCTTCGGGGATAAAAGGCGTGAAGTTATGTTATGTTATTTATAGGAAAGTTTTACCTGTGTTGTATCCGATGCTTCGGTCATAAGCACTTCAATTATCACAACTTCTCTTAATATTGACCTCAGATATATTTGTCAACCAGAAAATGGTTAATGGGTTTTACCGCCACACAGTGTTTTATGAAGACCATTTTTCGGACACCGTCTTTTTATTAAAGAAGCTAATAGATATATTCAATAAAAAGAAATATTTCGTATCCCCATTAAGCTAGCATCTCTAGTTTTTTAGAAAAACTTTTTTGAAAATCTTCATATTTTTAAGCGGATATTTAGAAAAAAATATATTCCTCTTAAACTAAGCATGATACGCAATGATAATGCTACAAGCACCGATAGCGTCTCTTTCACTGCACATTTTACAGTTAAAACGAACCTCATAACTTGACTAGATTCAAATTTAAGCGAGATTTAGGATTTTTAGATTTTCTTACTTTTCTCGAAGATTCTACCAAATGTGGAAAAGTTATATAAACAGAAATGATGCTCTTTACTTTCCTCATATACTCAATAAATTTCAGACCCCAAATCCATGGAATCTAGAAGTTATTCCAAATTAACTGTTTTTGCTAGGGTTTTCCCATTTGTATTCCGGGTTTTAATGATTAAATTTTTATTCGATATTGATTTTATAACTAAATTATATGTTGTAAAGAAATCAATATCGAATAAAAATTTAATCAATAAAATCCAGAATATAAATATGAAAAAACTAGCAAAAACAGTTATATGGAATAACTTCTAGATTCCATGGATTTGGGGTCTGAAATTTATTGAGTAGATGAGGAAAGTAAAGAGCATCCTTTCTGTATATATAACTTTTCCACATTTGGTAGAATCTTTGGGAAAAGTAAGAAAATCTAAAAATCCAAAATCTCGCTTAAATTTGAATCTAGTCAAGTTAAAGTAAGTTAAAGTTCTAGTCTAGTTAAGTTAAAATCTGCAGTGAAAGAGACGCTATCGGTGCTTGTAACATTATTATTGCGTATCATGCTTAGTTTAAGAGGAATATCTTTTTTACTAAATATCCGCTTAAAAATATGAAGATTTTCAAAAAAGTTTTTCTAAAAAACTAGAGATGCTAGCTTAATGGGGATACGAAATATTTCTTTTTATTGAATACATCTATTAGCTTCTTTAATAAAAAGACGGTGTCCGAAAAATGGTCTTCATAAAACACTGTGCGCCAGGAACTTCTTTGTTCTTTCTGTCCTGGGCCAGCTAGCAGTAGTTGGTCAGTATGTTCTATTGACTTATTGATATAAAGACTCCAACGCAACTTTGAGTGCCTTAACGCATATCCAGCGTCTAACCTGCATTAGTCGCTTTCTAAAGAATCCTTAAATAGTTTGTTACTACGCAATAATCGCCTAAGAATGTCCACGTTACTACGTAATATAAAATTCCGTTACTACCTTATACACAACGAACCAAGCAAACACCTCTGTCGTCACTACTCTCTCGTCTACTCCTACGTCATGGAGCACTTCATCTTATCGCGTGTGCAAATCCACATGTGTTTGCTCTAGAACCCCCCAGGTGAGACAAAGACCAGATAACGGCTGAGCAAACTTCTGTGCTATTATAGGAATGTCAATAGAGGAAAACCCCGTAAACAATTTGCCTTCTGGTGCGAATTATTTACTCATTGAGTACTTGATAACGATCAGGTGATAGGATGTTGTTGCATACATATGTGACGAAGTGCAACGTGAGTAGTAAACGGTTTTTTTTCGTTTGATTGTGTGAATAATTGCTGATTGACCGAAGACCATGACCTGATTGATTGGCTGGCCATAAATGATTCTTCTCCTATTTGAAGTACTGGATCGATTACTCAAAGTGATCTCTGAAGCCGAAAAGCTCTTTACCTTAAATGGTATCTTCTAAGGGTTGGTGCTGCTTCGCGAGGGCTCATCACCAATTTCTCTATACGTTTATAGAAGAAAAATAATTTGAATAAAAATTAATTTGGCGCTTTGTCTACAGTACCTCAGCGAGCAACTCGGGAGCCTACACCATGCTCGGAGAGAGTTGTTCTGAGCGAGCACGAGGAAGAGCTATGTTGCTGTGCACGTGTGCGCTGATGTGTTCACAGGCTACTGTTGCACGTATGTAGATCATCTTGAATATCTCTTGTTGCACCATTTAGAGACAAGTATGTATGGTTATTTAGGATCACACAACTTATCGAAATATTTCAGCTAATGAAAATAATGTCGTCTGTTAAAATATGTATCGGGAGAAATCCAGCTCAATACGAGAAATATCGTTTTCTGGTTATACCAGTTGGCCTTGGTTATTAGCGACACAAAATCGCAGAAACAAAATTTAAAACTTCAGATTCTATATTTGCAATCATAGCGATTCCGAAGTATTTTACATAATTGACAAAATATTCATTTTCTCTTACAGTATTCGCATACCCCATCCTTCCCTTGGAGTTCTCCTACCACATCGACTTCCTGGGCATCACCTACCGTCCCTGGCGTCTACTGGCCTTCGTCATGTCTCTCCCCTGTGCCGCCACCGCCTGTCTGCTGCAGCTGTTCCATGAGAGCCCCAAGTTCCTAGTCAGCCATGGTAGATATGAAGAAGCCCTGAAGGTTCTGAAGAGCATCTACGTCACAAACACTGGCAACAGTGAAGACAGTTTTCCTGTAAGTTTCAAGCCAAAATCTTGAAGATACTGAAACATATTGCTTTAATTTGTCAATTCTTCTTATAGATCACTACTTGGCTAATCCTGTGGTAAAAAAGCTCACTATCTCTGCCTTACTATTCTATTGCCACATTTACCCTTATTAGTACAGTTCATCAATTTGATAAATTAAATGAGCGATAGTTACGTGGGCTTTGAAAATCTCTGTACAAAATTACATTTTATATTTTGCCGCAGATACAAATTGCTTGTCACATCAAAATACCATATCCAAATATTAATAGACTGTTTATTTTAGGTCAAGAAACTACTAGAAGAATCGGAGCCTAAATGCACGAAAGGCGAAACTTCATTCTTCTCGTCCATCTGGCAGCAGACTGTCCCACTCTTCAGAGCACCACTCCTCAAGGATACCCTGAAACTATTCTACCTGGTGGCCGTTATTTATATGACGTAAGTAAAAGAACACAACACAAGATGGTACTTTATGTATTTATAGATCGTAAATATATACTAAATTCACTAGGCTTTGCCTGCGGTTTCACTCGCGTGGGAGTCAATTTGTTCTTGGCAATCAAATTGTTCTGGTTTTAATGCCTCGCTCATACCATCAATCATTCTAATTTATAGCATAATATGAGAAGTGAAAACATTCCAAGAAAAATCTGACCAATAATATTATTTGCAGTGGCAGTGGTTTCATCCTGTGGCTGCCCTACATCATGAACAACCTGTTCTCTGTGCTGGAGGTCGGCGGCGGCGAGGGCATGAACCTCTGCACCGTCATCAGATACCCAATGCAAGACGTCATTCCTGCTGCCAACGTGACGGTACGTAACACTCGTACCTATTCAAAGTGAAAATTCGTTAGTTTTATCAGTCTCAAAATATGGTTGTTCCTCTCATTAATTGCGAAACGTTCACATAATAAAAAAATCATAAAGATACTTTGTTTCAAATGCAACAAAGTTCTAAGATACTTAGGACTGTCTGGTACAATGTGAAGCATATGCTATATATTGATTGCGCTTCCTGTAGTATTTACTGTTTTGCTCCTTCTTTACGGCACTATTTTGATAGTAGGGCTGTGAAGCCGTGGTCTAATTGAACCAAAATCAGCATGGCTGTTACTGTTTACAGTTTGACTGTATGACTAAATTTCTCTTTCTCTTTTCAGAATATCGAAATCTGTGATGACACTATCCAAGAAACCACCCTGTTCTCTGCGATGACGTACGGAGCCTTAGCCAGCTTCTCCAACCTGGTCCTCTCGTTGACTTGTGGTTGTCGCAAGAAGCAAGCTATGATCTGCATCCTGGCTATGTCTGCCGTAGCTGGAGTACTTCTAAACGTGGTGCAAGTGCCTTTGGCTGGAGGGATATTCTTCTTCTTCTTCGTGATGTGTGCGCTGTCGATGGGGATTCTGAGCGTTTATTTTGTGGAGTTGTACCCTACTTCGTTGAGGTGAGTGAAATGGTTTGATATACATCTGTATTTGGAGTACTAAGTTGCATATATTTTCGTACCCGCTTGAGATATTTGAATCATTCATTAGGTACTTGTCTAGCAATAAAATAATACATATACTTGTTATAGTTGGACTACATATATTGTATGTTAGAATTTATTATTTTCATAAGTGAAGCACCATTGTGCTTCACTTATGAAAATAAATTAATGCAAAAAATAATATATTAATGCTACATTTAGCATTAATATATTTTTTTCTTAAATGTAGGACTTTGATTTTTTTTTGTGATCTAATAAACATTTCTTTCTTTCTTTCTTTCTACATACTTAATTATGTTGAAAATGAATAAGATTGTGCAGACTAATTATAAAATGCTTCTTATAAATATAAAAAGTTGATCATAATCATCTTCATTTTATTTTATTTTCTGTTACAGAGGAATGGTTTCCTGCCTATCCGTGATGTTGGGAAGAATGTTCGCATTCGGTGGCGTCAATATCATTGGCGCCCTTATTTCTACCAACTGCGAAGGTACTTTCTACGCATGGTCCGTCCTACTACTAAGTGAGTATCAAAATACCAGTACCACTATCACACTATACCAAAGAGCTCAGATATTTACATAGAGGCGCATTTCTTATGGGCGCTCTGAAGACAAACTTTCTGTGACCCAAATTGCCGCTTGGCGGCGTGGCACTCGTGATGTGACAGCTGTCTCTACGAGAGCAAGAGAGACGAGCGTTCCTCCTGTGTATCTTAACTACGAGAGCAAGAGAGAAGGAGAACGACGCCAGCGCCGCCAACGGCGCCAACTACGAATTAAACTGGAGACAGTTTCCACTTGGAATCGGCACACGAAATCCTTAAGAACTGCACTTCTATGTAAATCTGTATTCATTGACTATACTAAGGTTCGTGGGGTGTCACTCATAATGTCAGTCTGGGTTGCCGAGGTTGCTCTGGGCTGCCACCCCTTTGGCTTGCCGAGGTCAGACGGCACTTGCTCTGACGAAAGGCTAATAACCGATTAAATCTAGTTAGAATTGTAAGTAGACAACGGGCTCCGGGTCAAAAAGTCTTGGACGCAACGCAACTGTGAAAAATAAACTGCTAAGCAATCATAATATGTAGATACAACCAACAAAAATGATTAGCGAAAATTTTTTTTTCTATTTATTTATTTTAGGACACACCAGTGGTTATTAGAAGAATGCATTCACAATAATAAAATACAATTAAATGTTTGTCACTTGCATAACCTTCTAAGGTAGCCACTGCATGCTCAAATAAGTGAGCAATATTTAAATACCTAGTTTAACACGTTCCGGGACAGTACGTCGAGGGACGGTCCTAAAATTCATATAGGTAACGACACAACGTCCATCGACGGCTGACTTTAAGCTTCGAAATACGACAGCTCGTCAAAGAACGGGCGTCAGCAATAGAAAATATTGTATGGTGACGTATTAGTGTCGTATTACAAGCCTAGTGTCACATCGTGAAGTTTTATGAGCACACAAGTAAACTACACTGTGTCATTGCGCGGGAGCCCCGCGTCGCTCATGCCACCGAATGCGATCGTGAAAAGTAGATATAATTTCATAATTACTTGTATTTTATTGTTGCTTTGCTATAAAATTTGTTCGTGAAAACAGTCGTATAAAATATGAATAATGGTCACGTCCAGAAACGTACTGTCGTATCACGCAATATAAATCAGTACAAGGTATACCACAAGCGGGGGGTGAATTTGTATGGGGAATTCTAGTGTCAAATTGAGTAGGTTTTGGAGTACCGCCCCTCGACGTTCTGTCCCGGAACGTTTAGTATTTATGTATATTGACTGTGAAAACAAAGAAAAGGCAGGCCGCTAACTTTAAAAGATTATATAGTCGAACAAATTGTAGATATAGTGAAAAGAACAAATATTTAATGGTAATATCAATGCAGAAAGATCATAGTAATAATATAATTATTCAGGATTTAAAAAACACACGAAATACTCGATGTTTTCTAGTCCACATAACAATAAAATAGGTAGCCAAATAAATATGTCTAAATGGATAATGTTAAAATATGAATCATTAACAATTGAAATAGATAATAGAAACGAAAAAAATACAAATATAGCAAATTAAATCAAAAGTACATTACAATTAAGTCACAATTAATAAAATAATAAAATCAAATTAAAGCAATAAATTACATTAAACTAAAAATGTTGATTAAGATATTGGTTAATGGATTACTAAATGGCATTAAGGGGACTACAAGAGCTAACTTCGCTGTCCTTGTCGGATTGTATACATAAGAAAGAGAAGCGCGACGACGACGGGACGTTCAGAACGCTTTACAAACCATAAAATAAATTAATTACAGAAAATGTATTGATTAAATTAAAAAAATAAAACAGTATTTCGTTAGTATGTTGCTTGTTGAATAATTTGTCAAAAAATCAGAATTATTGTATGTATTTTAATACGGTTTTTACTCGTTAAAATATATTTTTTAGAGGTATCTTTGTGATTTTTTTCTATCGAATAAAGTAAGTTGTATTATGTTTTCAACACAGTACTTAACTAGATTATATCCTGGAGAATATCATATATTTTTCTGATTGTGTTAACTGCATTGAATCATATACTTTAAAGCATTATAAAACTTGCGTTTAGCTCTTGTAGGCCCCTTAAACTAAACATATTATCCGACTCCCTTACGGCGTGGCTAGTGAGTCAAAATTAATATCTACTGACGCGCTGCATCCATTCAATAGTCGGCACATACGCGGAATCACGGAGTTCCTCCCAAACTTTGTTCGTCTAATCGTAGCACTAAGCGGTACAATACGTTTACGGGGATATCTAGATGGCACATTTATTTGTATTTTACTTAATAATCTCGGACAATCTATATGTCCTCTAAATACCTTAAATAAAAACATCAGGTCTAAGATGTCTCGGCGTTTAGCTAGGTATTGGATTTTAAAGTGCTGGAGTCTGCTCTCGTATGTTTTTGAAGAATATGATAGACCCGTACTCCGACATAAATGCCATAAGAACCTTTTTTGAACTCTTTCTAGTCTAAGCGCGTGGACGGCAAAGTGCGGTCTCCATATCTGACTGCAGTACTCCAGTACACTTCTGACTAGGCTATTGTAAAGCAATATTTTAGTGTCGGGCTTCCTGAAGGCTTTGCCATTGCAAATAACGAAACCTAACATTCTAGACGCCTTCCCGATAATATCATCCAAGTGAGCCAAAAATGTGAGCTTTTTGTCCAAACTTACACCCAAATCTCTAACTAGCTCTGTCTCAACGAGCTTATTATTGTCTATGCTATATGATGTTGCAACAGGGTTGAGTTTTCTAGAGAAGTATATACAGTGACATTTCTGGTGATTTAACTGCATACCGTTAAGTGAACACCACTGAACTAATTTATTGAGGTCACTTTGCAGTCTGTATTCATCGTCCGGATGCTTAATCTCTTTAGAAATGTTTAGGTCATCTGCATACATATATGGCACTGAATTGGTGAAACACAAGGGAAGTCATTGACAAAGATATTAAACAATTTCGGAACCAAATGCGATCCCTGAGGCACACCAGACGTTATCATATACGTTCCGGATCTGTAACCATTAACAACAACGTAGAATCTTCGATCATCTAAATAAGATTTTAACCATGAGAACACAGAACCAGTGAAACCGTATCGGGATATCTTTTTAAAAAGTGTTGTATGGGGTACTTTATCGAAGGCCTTACTAAAATCGGTGTAAACAACATCCACCTGCTGAAATTAAACTACAGTTTACGGATTTTATCGCGATGTATTGGTTTCACTGAGTTATTACATTTGAAACTAATGATCTAGAAACTACTTCGGGAAATCCCTTTTTAGTGCACCCCTATGGTCCCCAAGGAACATACATGCCAAGTTTCAGCTTCCTACGCCTAATAGTTTTGGCTGTAGCGTGTCTGTCAGTCAGTAAGTAACGCAAGGATTTTATATATTAAGATAAACATCATAAGTATCAGTTCCACTTCATAAAAGGATAACGTATGATATTCGGCACACTAAGTGGTAGCGCCATCTATCTTTTCCATTGCTAGTTAATTATGTCAACGTCAATGGTTCGTCGCTGCTCAGCCAATCCGAGCGATCCTTTCATGAATCCCCTCCCAAAACGCCTCGCTATTCCACCACGCTGGCCAAGTGCGGGTTGGCAGACTTCACAAGTCTTTCGAGAACATTTTGGAGAACTCTCAGACATGCAGGTTTAGAGTAAGCGATAAGTAACAATTAAATACGCAGTTAACTTCGAAAAGTCATTGGTGCGTGCCTTGAATTCGAACCCGAGACCCTCTGCGTAGCAGTCTGTCGGTCTCACCACTGGGCTATAGCTGCTCAACGTCAGATTAGTTTTAAAATATTTAGCCTTAGAATATTGCCACTTATACCTATTTGTTTTTTTTTTTTTAAGAACTCTCGCGCTAGGAATACATCCTGTGTCGCGGGGGACTTTACATACATACAACCAACGGACACAATGAACACCCAGACTTGAAACAACTTTTATGGATCATACAAAGTGTTGTCTCGTGTGGGAACCGAACCCACGACACTCGGCGTAGTGTTAAGCGGCGAGGCGGCCGCTTAAACCACTACGCCAACCGTGCAGTCGAGTCGAGTTTAATCCAAGGGTTGAATAGAAAAAGATAGCAAAGCCAAACTTCACTACGCACTTGGGTACATAAGCTCTTGCGTGTAATAACTTGTAGAATTTCAGTAACATCACTGCCTACCTCGTTGGTCTCGCGGCATAAATGCGCGCGTGGGATTGGGAGGTCTCGGGTTCGATTCCCGGGTCGGGCAAAGTGTTATTGGTTTTTATCCGTTAGGAAATTCTCAGTAGCAGCACAGAGTCTGGTAATGTGGTACGGCAATAGGCTCGCTCCCTATTACGTGGGACTAAAATAAATCTGGCGGAAAGTGGGTGTAGCAATACACCTCTGCCTACCTCTTCGGGGATATAGGCGTGAGACGTTGTTTGATTTCAGTAACAAATATTATATTTTGATTGAACATAATTATGACGGAGTAGCGTCTCGTGATTTAGCTCTTCATCGAGTATTGTAGGTGCGATCGATGTAAGAACGACACTGTGTGATTCACAAACTTGTGTCCAGAGTAAAGTGCAATGGTGTTGGTTGAAGTATTGTATACTATACCCAAGGTACGAGATTTATTTTAGTGCAGTAATTTTGTAGAAATAATTGCGTATTAAATTATTAATTATCGCTTGCTAAACGGTGAAGGAAAACATCGTGAGGAAACCTGCATGTCTGAGAGTTCTCCATAATGTTCTTGAAAGACATGTGAAGTCTGCCAACCCGCACTTTTAACATGGCCTTACCCTTCTCATAGTGAGAAGAGGCCCGTACCCAGCAGTGGGACAGTTTAAAGGGCTGATGATGATAAAGTACATGTTGAAAATGACACGTGCTTGTCTCCGCACGATGCCCTCTAAACTCCTCAGGAATTATTAAAAAACGTAGCATGATTACGTTTTCACATTCACATGTGATAATTTAAATATATCGACGTAATAGTAGATAGTTGTAATCTAAAAGATAATAGTATGCTTTACAAGGTGTAATTGTAAATTTTATCAATAAGTATGTATACGGTACTATAATCACCATGCGCCTTACCTTTTATGATACTACAGTTGCACTTACTTAATTGTGGCTGAGCGATTAGATAATCATGACATTATAAAAGGTCAAGTGCATGTCGAACATGCACGACGTAGGGTTCCTAGGACTCAAGCACAATATTTATTTTATCACTCGAAGGAAGAAGATTAAGTTAACAACCTTCGCTGGAATAGCCTGTGAGGATGACTACTTACATAATATATTTGTGGCATGCAAAACAAAAATGACACCAATAAAATATAAGTTCATTCGGTATAATGAGAAGAAGGTTATACAGTGTGTAAGGGACGGTGTACCGAAAACCGATACCAGTGATTCAGTACATGATTATGAAAATTTTCCGTTAAATTTTCATGAATTTTCCGATTTTTCTATTGCATTTTTTGCCATACAATGTAATGAAATAGTAACTATAGTCGACCCGCATTAATATTTTTGTAAAATTCTAAGAATTAAACATATACATGGCGCGTTTACTCTGACGTGACATCGGCAGCACAGTAAGCGCACCAGTACATCGTAATCACTGCCGCTACCATCCGTTGCTGTAAGGCCGTAACAGCTGTTAGTGGGAGTTTGCGTGTTCCTATTTACGGAAAATTTTCGAGTTCTTTCTTCCGGTAAATTCGACCGCCAAGGGTCTCAGTATAATTGTATACTGAATCACTGGTATCAGTTTTCGGTACACCGTCCCTTACACCCTGTATATATTATTATGATTCGTTTCCAAAATCAGTAAACTGCATTGTAGTTCCAATATCGTCAGCTGAAGCTTCACCTTTCTAGTTGCATTAACTTTTGATAGGCTTTGGTTTTGACTCTCAAGCCCCACTGCCTTATTTATTATTAACATTATTCCTAATGTGTATGTTATTTTTGTTGCACAGGTGCAATATGCGTAGCTTGGTTTCTGCCTCGGGACACTCAACCCAAGCATTAGACAGGCCTCAAGAAGACAGGATCTGCTAAGACTGAATATCAAGTACAAGACTGATACAAATAAGTGCTTGATGTATCTTCGCCATATTTTGGAGTCAAAAAATTTGACTGAGTTGAGGTATACGGAGTTATTTTGAAATAAGTCTCCGGTCGACCTTCGATGCCAGATTTGCGAACGTGGACAACGTGGTTTGAAAAGGAATTGCATGATTTACAATAATTATTTATGTCTTCTTTTAAGTTTGAAAATATTTAATCGTTAAAATTATATCTATTGATTTGGATCTGTTTATGGACTGATGTCTTTTGTCAATTTGAAATCTTTGTATAAAAAATGTATTTATGTAACGTACCTATCTCAGACACATAAATAAATATTGGAAAGTAGATGTAATATATCTTCTACTTTCCTAGTTTTTCAGCATGGATCACACCACCCTTGGTCGCGGGATGGCTTTACACTTTTTTATTAAACTCCTTTGGGTTTCGTTATATCGATAGCAGTGCTTCCAGTGCTAAAATTAGTTAGTTTCGGTTTTCAGTAGACTAATATAATATGGGCAATCAACCAGAATGTACGATCAAAATGTACCTGATAACAACTCTTCTAGTATTAAGAATTATTTTTAATAGCAGGTAGGTAGTATCCAAATACAAAAATTTTGTAATTATTTTGACTGTACAAACCCAATATTTTAAATGTGGATATCCTGTGAAATGGAAAAAGAGTAATAAAGCCAATAGTACTAATAATTTGTACGTCTTTCGTCAAATAATCACCACCGATAGGTATCATATATTTATAAGGTGAATAAATTACGTTTCAGATATCAGGATATTAAAATTCTGTTGAAATTTTGCAAAAACTTTGTAATGTGAGATTATTTTTGTAAATTATTAGCTGTAAGAGATCCGCTGAATATTCTTATTATACATAATTAAATAGAATATAAGTGTAAAAGTGTAATTTTATTTATGTTAATTAATTATATTTTTTAATGTCATTACTAGTAATAATTTTGTACATATTATTAGTAGATAGCATGTACCTATCCCAATATCTTATAAGTTCTTGTACATATTTTTTGCTAAATCTTTGTAAATCTTATTAAATTAATTTGATTGAAATATATATTGGGTTTTATTCTAGTTAACCAATTTGTCGCTGTTATAGATAAAATTTAACGAGTTACAACAATAGAAGGCCATAGCAACACACTAATGCAATGCAACAAAATATTTCGTTTCTTTAATTGAATATATTCGTTAGTTAGTTGTTCGTGTGGTGACGGATTAAGAATACGGAATCTCACCACCCCATATCATCCCATGGGTGTCGTAAGAGCCGACAAAGGGAGTATATTATGCAGAGAACAGCACTGTATGAGAAGGAAAATTCAAATTCAAAATCCTTTATTCATTTGGGTCACAATGTGACGCTTATGAACGTCAAAATAATCTATACATATAATGAAATGGTAGAAAAGTCAAAACTGTACATTGAATATTTTTTTAAAAGAATACTTGTGGTGTGATCTACAATCGATACCGAATCCAAAAATATAGTTTCTAGAATTTTTGTCTGTTTGTCCTTATGTCCGGGATAAACTCAAAAAGTACTGCATGGATTTACTTCAAATTTAGCATGATTATTATTAAAACGTTGGGTCAACATATAGGCTACATATTATCACGCTATGACCTACAGGGAACGAGCAGAGAACCTTTATTTCTTCAACGCATTCTATAACAACGTGTAATGTAACAATGCATATTTGAATGCTGTTATTATGTTAACTATGCTATAAGCTAGCTTCACACAACAAAAATAAGGCAATATAAGTAACTTAGGCCGATAAACATAATTAAATGAATATAAGTAGTATTAAGACAATTTTAAAGCAGCGCCATCTAAGAGAGTTCAAAAACATCAGGTCGAATTACATGTGTAAGCCCCTTTTTAGATATAAATAATTTAAATTTGAACATGTTGGCGACTATATTATAATATCTTAAAGATAAGAGATGCTTATTTTTTACAGTACAGAATAAATAGTAATAGATTTAGAACAAACTAAACATTTTGGCCACATTGGTGTAATTATTGCTTCTTAATTATTATATATTCACGTCGCATATAAACTTTAGTGAGATGTGGCACTAGCTAGATTTTTTCCTTGAAATATTTTGATCCCGACAGCGTTGCTGAGCGCTTGGAAAATTCGAGCCAAACAACTCTCTTGGCATTTTTCAGGCTCTGTGAAATCGACCAGTTTGGGAGGTCCCTTACGTATGACGAGATGCCTTCATATTATACGTATGACAGGCAAAAGGGAATATTTAATCGACGTGGACGAGGAGGTGCTATGGAAGGTTTTCCGGGAAGTTTCAAGGACGCCACATTTTGTAGAGTTCATACCGTACACACGAATAATGGCGAATGCTATTTTCTACGGTTGTTACTTCACACGGTCCGAGGGCCAACGTCTTTCGCCTTTCTGAGGACATTTGATGGCGTGGAATATCCCACTTACCGAACAGCCTGCGTAGTACGTCATTTTCTCGACGGTGACCAAAACTGGGATGACACCCTCGCGGAGGCGAGCGTCAGTGACTGGGCGGCTAGGACCCGCATGCGTCATCTGTTTGACGTCATCTTGGTATTTTGTAGAGTCGCAAATACTGTTGTTTTGTAGGAAAAGTATCGCAATCATCTGTCTGAAAATTTTCTTCGAGATTTGAGGCGTGCTATTGGAGACGAAGTCGAAGTAACTGATGAACCCGTGCTGAACACCTGCCTCAGTTCACTTCAAGACATAGTCATTTGTATCAGCGGCAATCCACTGGTCGAATATGGGTTACCAGCTTCCCAATCATCACCGCATCAAGACCGTGGCAATTGGGAGTATAACGCTGAGACAATTTACGATCCGGGTGAAATGACCACCATACGAAAATTATGACATCGTCTTTGAAAGCGTTGGGCAAAGCTAGGGTAAAATATTTTTCTTGGAATGCTCCTGGTGGAACAGGAAAAACATTTGTTACCACTGGCATACTTGCAGAGGTCAAGAAGGAAGGCAAAATTTCCTTTGCCGTAGCGATGTTGGGAATTGCTGCCACACTGCTTCCGAGTGGCAAGACAGCTTATGCCATGTTTAAAATTCCCATTGATTTAGAGAGCGCTGAAATACCCGTTTGTGGTGTGTCACGTAACAGTGATAAGGGACACGTGCTCAAAGATTGCTCTCTGATCAAATGGGATGAGCGTACGATGGCCAATCGGAAGGCAGTTGAGGCCGTGGACAGAACCCTTCAGGACAGCCGCAGGAACGAGCATTTGATGGGTGGTCACAGTTCTGTTCAGTGGCGATATCCGACAAACGCTTCCCGTGGTTACGCGGGGGTGACAAGGGCTGACAAGGTGAGTGCTTCGTTGAAACGATCTTCGTTGTGGTCACGAGTTCTCACGCTGCGCTTGACCATTAATTTGAGAGCTCGGCTCGGCTTCAATGCACGTGCTCAACAATTCTCCGATGTCCTACTAAGTCTTGGCGAAGGCACTCTACCAGAGGAGAGACGTGGACAGGTGGTGCTTCTAGAGTCTCTCAGTAGAGTTGTATCCAGCTTAGAAGAACTCATTCACTGTGTGTACAGGGACATCAATTCAATACCGTTATAGCAGAATTCTTGGGTGTGTGAGCGGGCTATTTTGAGGCCCAAAAATGATCAGGCTGTAGCAATTAACGAATGCATTCTCTCGGATATAGAGGGAAATGAAGTGATCTACATCTTTGTAAACACTGTCGTCCAGCAAGATGATGCCACACATAATCCCGTGGAATTTCTGAACTCCCGGTCAGCAAGTGAACTTCCTGACTGAACTTCTGCCTTAAAGTCATCTCGCTCCACAGACACACCATTGAGGCGGAAATTCTTGCGGGTTGTGGCGTCGGCGAGGCAGTATTGATACCACGCATTCCCTTCATACCTCATAACTTCCCGTTCCCGTTCAAGTACGTACCTACAGTTCCCCGTGAGAGTTTTCTTCACGATGACCATCAATAAGTCGCAGGGGCAGACACTGAGGGCAGCGTGTGACGACCTCAGGACGAGCTGCTTCTCACAAGGGCAGCTGTACGTCGCTTGCTCCCGTGTCCTGACTCTTTTTACATTTTGGCTGCAGAGAGCCAAACCACTAATATTGTTTATCGAGAAGTCCCATAAGTACTTATGTATTTTACCCTATTCTGTATTCCTCATTTTTTCCATCAGCTTCAGTCACAACTCATTACTTACTTCAGCAGAATTACCATAAAGTCATTTATTCAAAGCAGGCTGAAAATCAGCACTTTTTGAAGGTCAATTTTAGAAAAGACAGTCTCCCTCTATTATTGCACTTTCTGCAGATATGAAATATTAAGAAGAAACGGGTAAATGAATGTTATTTTAAAAGGTATAATCGTAGGTATTAATTTAATAATTTGGTGCTGTATAGCGTTCACGCAGACGACGTCGCGGGCAGCAGCTAGTACATTTATAAAATAATTACTTATAGATTTGACATTTACATTTTCTGCCACGTTCGCAAAGCAATAGGTAGAACCATGAGAAAGAACGGGCAATAAAACTCACGGCCACTCTTTTTCATCGCCAGGTTTTGCATAATACACAATTTACATTTTGTAAGGTGCTGCAACTGTTACACCTTCTATATCACTTGTATATATTTACTGTACATAATAATACTCAAGCATAATACTTTTGGTTAGCCTCCTCAGAATAGACATGGTGAAACAGGAGCATCCACTTACATTATATATACCTAATAATGCAGGCAATCCGCGAAAGTGATCAGAACCATGATGGAAATGATGCAGTTAAATATTAAAATCTAATACCAGCCCGCAAGACCGTCATCGACCAGTCATCGCAAGTAGCACCCGTTCACGAGTATGACGCATGTGCCAGCCATCATCCCTCTCGCCATATTAGAGGGACAGGACGCCACCACAAGAAATGACATTTTAGTGAGCATGACGACAACGGTATACGAACCAGCAGTAAGAAACAATCTATTGGTATACTGATCATGACCGCCAATTACCTCCATTTTCCAGATCGTTATTATTAACATAAGTTAGTGGAACGCGTGAAGGAATGCAAATGTAGAAAGAATTTTGTGAAGGTGACAAGTGAACAACGATATGGTCAGGGATAAATAATGTTAATCTACATTCAACAAATCATAAAAATATGCAAATCCTGCAAAAATCATGTGTTCACGAGGCACCTCCACTTAACATGTAAATAAAATAATCGTGCGTTAAACAAGCCTAAGCCTATCCCCACGGTGTCTTATCATTTAAAAATTCCTTAATAGTGTAATAACCCCTTTGTAAAAGAAAGTTCCTAATTGTCCGTTTGTATTTGTGCATGGGTAAATTCATTATTTCAAGAGGCAATTTGTTGAAAAATCGTATACCAATCCCCGCAAATGAGTTCTGAACTTTATGTAGACGGTAGTTAGTTCCCACCAGTTTATGCTTATTCCTTGTGTTCACTTTGTGCAAATCACTATTTTTGCGGTATAGAATTAAGATTTTCTTAATGTACATTAAGTTAGCATATATATATTGCGAAGCAACTGTCAATATATCTACTTCTAAATAATCTATAGCACCTAACTTATAAATTGCACGTATGGCCCTCTTTTGAATGACACAAATAGTCTGTATATCAGCAGCTGTACCCCATAACATTATTCCGTAAGACATTACGCTGTGAAAATAACTAAAGTAAACTAGTCTAGCAGTATCTATATCTGTGAATTCCCTAACTTTTCTAACTGCAAACGCTGCAGAACTAAGTTTTACTGCGAGACAGGATATTTGGGCGCCCCACTGAAGCTTACTATCTAAAGTTACACCTAAGAATACGGTTGATTCGACTAGTTCAATTGTTTCCTTATTTAAAATTATATTAGTAGGAACACTTTTGAAATTAGGCAAAGAGAATTTAACACATTTGGTTTTGCTTGAGTTGAGTACCAAATTATTTGTCGAAAACCAATCTAATACTTGTGCAAGAGTGTTATTGACGGTATCAAAGTTACTTAAATTACGATCAACTTTAAAAATTAGTGACGTATCGTCGGCAAACAAAACAATATCACATAAATTTTGTACAAACAACGGCAAATCATTAATATATATTAAAAAAAGAAATGGACCGAGAATAGAGCCCTGTGGAACGCCCATTCCTACTGAAAAACCTAGAGACCTACTCCCATTAACATCTACATACTGAATTCTATCACTAAGGTAGCTGGCAACAAGATTGAGTGCGGTATCTCTAATACCATAAAATTTCAATTTAAGTGAAAGGCCTTTGATAGGTCACAAAAAACACCAATGGCATCCTTCGAATTTTCCCAAGCATTAAAAATATGCTTTAACAAAGTTACACCGGCATCAACGGTGGAGCGACCCTTAGTAAAGCCATTCTGTTCACTGTGAAATAAATTATTTGTGTGAAAGTGGCTCTCTAGTTGATGCAAAATAATCTTTTCAAAAATTTTACTAATAGCAGGCAAGATAGAAATTGGCCGAAAATTACTAGGGTCGCTCTTTGATCCCTTTTTGAATAATGGTATTACTTTACTGTGTTTCATGAGATCAGGAAATGTATCTACGCATCTGTTGAATATTGCAGCTAAATATGGAGCTGAGCTAGAAATAATTTGTCGCAAACTTGATACAAACCCTATACCAACCCGTTTGGCCAGCGTGGTAGGCCAATTCCTCCTTTCAAAGGAGAGGCCTAGTCCAGCAGTGGACTGTTAAAGGCTGATGATGATGATGAATTTAATATACACATGCAATGTGCAACATTATGGACAAGTGTGAATCAATTAAATGATATAGAGAATTTATTAAGTAATATTTTATTATTTTATCTACGGAAAATTATATTCGCCTCTTATCTAAGGAAGTTACAATCTTATTGTACCTAACATATTTATTCGAAAGATAATTTTTACACCACATAAATAAATGTGCTTTGTGTTGTCAAATTAAACGACACTGCATTACCTATTTAGATTTACTGGCTCCTTGCAAGTACCTATACCTACTATTCATTATTTATCTTTGTTAGTTAGACTATACTTACCTCTAGTAATACTTGCGCGAGTGCGTTTACACACCGAAAACACACTTGCCCATTAATAGTAGGGGAGTCCGTAAAGGGATTTCGGGATTAACTCGAGAGCGTCAGATATTGCCAGCATCCATGTCCTACGTATCATCTTAATATATAAAATCCTTGCGTTACTGACTGACTGACAGACACGCAACAGCCGAAACTATTGGGCGCAGGAAGCTGATATTTGGCATGTATGTTCCTTGGGGACCGTAGGGGTGCACTAAGAAGGGAATTTCCGAAATTCCTACGGGATCGGCCAAAGCGGGTAAATTAAAATAAAATTGCAGGCGTAGCTGCTGACGTCCTCTAGTTTTTAATAAATTAGGAATGGTAATCTGATCGTTTGCATAGTGGAGGTGGTCGTATGAAATATTAAAAAATGCAAAAAAAAAAGAAAATTAATCGAGCGTGTCAGATTTTCTAAGGGGATGCTAAGGGAACCTAAAAAAGGCTCTCATTGAAAAATTTGTATCTGACGATTTGGGTGTGACGAAAACTCGTGGTCACTATTAGAACGTGCAAAACGAATTCACCATTTTGAGATACTCAAGCGCGTCAGATTAAGATGTATATGCTTCATCCTAACGTCCTAGACGTGCTTTCTCTTAATCTAACGATTAACTCTAGGGATTAGTGCAACAATAGCCTCTCACCCCACCGATGCCGATGAAAAGGTACCTATACATTATTAACATTTTCATAATTTTATCATCTTAGCTTTACAACCCAATGGGTCTCAATGACGCTCGAGTAAATCCTAATTTAGCATCGTGGGCGTACGACCACGACCACCGACCCAACTATAATAGTCCGAGGGCTGGCATCAAGTCAGGGCTTTAACATTGCCGGGCGTGTTTTATATTGGTTTGCAAAACATTTTTGCATGCGCCCGGCAATGTTAGAGCCCTAAATCTTCTGGCTAATATATTATTTCAAATCTTTAAAAATTTTACGAAAATTGCACATTGCCTCAAATAGATACATTTAAAAAAAGCATAATTTTCTATAGCCCCACTTCTCGCCAGCCAGGTCTGCAGTTCGGTGTTGGGATATAATAGGAGAGGTATGAGGCAAGTTTTCAGCTTGCCTCAAATACAAATACAAAATTGATGCCAGCTCTCCTACTATAAATATATATTCAGCTACACGATTAAGGCCCGTCAACAAAGATGGAGCAAAATATTTTACTACATAAACACCGCAAAACCTGTGACAATATAGACTCCCTTACTTTTCTAAATAGATTACTGATAAACCGACTTAGGTATTTACACCTCTGCCTACCCCTTCGGGGATACAGGCGTGAGACTATAAATTAAAAACCGACTTAGTATTAACTACCTATGCATCTTCGTAATCAACATTATCATCACCGTTATTCACGCGAGATGAGGCAAGTTGGCTTGAACACACCAACGCTTTTCAAGATAAGAGGTAAAATAGGGTATGATAGTGTAGAGCGGGCAACTGCTAGTAACTCTCTTAGAATGTGCCAGTAACGAGCTCACAGCAATCGGTGATGTATCTTTAGGTACACCACGCTGACTTCTTCTACGGTGATCATCCTTGGTGCTGTGGTTTAAGCGGTTGCCTAGTCATCAAATACTACGCCTCAGGTTCAGAGTTTAATTCTCAACACTGAAAAAAACTTTTCAGTCTTATTATGATCTACATAATTTGTATGCTATCTCGAGTCTGCGTGTTCTTTTTGCCCGTTGTTAGAATGTTTGTAAAGTTCTCAATTCTAATATTTAAAAAGAAAATACATGTCTTATACCTTGCATTTCTTGCAAGGACTTTTGCATACGAAAATATCTATTAATAAATGCAAAATTATCACAACCTTAGCGCTTAGCTGGCTTAGATGTAGAGTATAAAACAGATGCAATAAAAATACTATTGTTCATAAATAATTTTTAAGATAATGTAATGTTTGAAATTGTAAACAAAAAAGCACGTTTCTTTTATCTTGTCCTGTGTAATACGGTGTATGTACTTAGAAACTGTAGATTAGGTTCGCATACACCATCAATGGGGCTTTGTGGGATTCATCTTTGTACAGTATAGAACTGTACAGTATAGAACTTAGGGTCCCAAGCCAACCTCACCTGCAAGTGGTGAACCTGCCGATCAACGGAGCCTCGTCCGTTGATCGGCAGGTTCACCACTTGCAGGTGAGGTTGGCTTGGGACCCTAAGTTCTATACTGTACAGTTCTATACTGTACAAAGATGAATCCCACAAAGCCCCATTGATGGTGTATGCGAACCTAATCTACAGTTTCTAAGTACATACACCGTATTACACAGGACAAGATAAAAGAAACGTGCTTTTTTGTTTACAATTTCAAACATTACATTATCTTAAAAATTATTTATGAACAATAGTATTTTTATTGCATCTGTTTTATACTCTACATCTAAGCCAGCTAAGCGCTAAGGTTGTGATAATTTTGCATTTATTAATAGATATTTTCGTATGCAAAAGTCCTTGCAAGAAATGCACAAGGTATAAGACATGTATTTTCTTTTTAAATATTAGAATTTAGAACTTTACAAACATTCTAAGAACGGACAAAAAGAACACGCAGACTGGAGATAGCATACAAATTATGTAGATCATAATAAAACTGAAAAGTTTTTTCAGTGTAGAGATTTAAACTCTGAACCTGAGGCGTAGTATTTGATGACTAGGCAACCGCTTAAACCACAGCACCATGGTGATCACCGTAGAAGAAGTCAGCGTGGTGTAAAGATACATCACCGATTGCTGTGAGTTCGTTACTGGCACATCCTAAGAGAGTTACTAGCAGTTGCCCGCTCTACATTATCTAATCCTATTATAACTCTTATCTTGAAAAGCGTCGGTGAGTTCAAGCCAACTTGTCTCACCTCACATATCATCATGTGATTCATGTTGATTATGTAGATGCCTAGGTAGTTAATACTAAGTCGGTTTTTAATTTATAGTCTCACGCCTGTATCCCTGAAGGGGTAGGCAGAGGTGTAATATTACACCCACATTTCGCCAGGAATTTTTGGGTCCACGTCATAGGGGGCGAGCCTATTGCCGTTACCGGGCACTTCACCAGACGCCGTGCTGCTATTGAGAATTCGGAAAAACCCAGTAACACTTTTGCTCGACCCAGGAATCGAACCCGGGACCTTCGATCAGCAGTCGCATACGCTATCCACTGGACCCCGGAGGCAGTGTTAATAATATATACCTACCTATTTGTCGGCATCGATGGGGTGAGCGGCTATTGATTTTCAAAACTTTAAGCACTAATCCCTTAGGCATAATAAGGCAGCGATAGCCTAGTGGAGATACCAACAGACTGCCATGCAGAGGGTATCGTGTTCGAATCCTCGGCGCGCACCAATGACTTTTCGTCAAGCGGCGAGGCGGCCGCTTAAATCACTACGCCAACCGTGCAGTCAAAATTGTATTGAGAGCTGTCAAACGTGTCAAAAGTAGTAGTAACAGTGAAAGAGTCGTACTCTAAACAACTCCTAATTTCGTTGCTAGAGTCACTTGTAAGAATCTTACCATCGCATCGCCAATAGATTTTACAGATTACTTATATGTTAGTAGACGCTATGTTAATACATACCTGCTTTGTCAATAGCTGCTTCGAAATGAAGTTTTTCCGACTTTGAAGAATTATCATCATTCATTTTTACTTTTTGAATAAATTTTAACTACGTTACTATCACAATAATTATTACTTATATTACTTAACACTTTTTCCGTTCACTTCTCTTTTACTTATTTAATAGTTTTTTTATTTAATTACAACTTTTGTAACATATTTTATAATTATTTTAAATATTTATTTGAGAACTAAAACACGTGCCACTGACATTGGGGCTTTGAGTTGTTATTAAATTATTAGTTATAAAACGTTCATAGTAATCATATAGATATGGTGAAAGATAATAAGATAAATTATATTTGCTTATTATATTTATTGTTCGCAAATGCCATTTATCCACCTGTGGCTGATATAACAAAATATAAAACAACGTTTGCATGAAAAACATTTTTGTTAAAGTCATAATTAATACATTATCGAGAAAGTTTTCGTTTTGATAACCTTGTGAAAGTAATTATTATTGTCATCTTTGTAATGTCTTGACTGAAATCGGATGCAAAACCAAAATTCTTGGCATTGTTGAAATCTTGTGCGTAGCGGGGTAAAAGTAGACAAAAAATTGAGTGCACTTCTTCTCTACATCTTAGAAAGTTCGTAAGATCTCGTTAAGCCTCAATATGCTGATATTTTCATCAGATTTGAAAAATAATTGACAAACACGGTCACTCAAGTATCACCTGATGCAAAAACCGGCAGTTTGCAGGCTTTTCTACTCATCCACAGTAAATAACTATTTAACACATTCATGCACTTCAACACTAAAACGATTTAAAAGAAACCCGGCTTTCAAAAGAAACCGTACTGAGCTACAGTACTACACAACTAGCAAACCAAGGTATAGTAATAATGAGTGCATTGATTACCTGATTATAATTAGTGGTCTATTAATTCTACAAGAAGGAAATGCTTCAACAGTGCGAGGCCAAATTTCCTTTTTCTGTTTGATTTACTTTGGAGGTCGGCCTCGGCAATAATTTACATAATAATATAGATAATAGAAATAAAGATTAACGGAAGTTTCAGATTAGATAGATATTGTTAGATTGTTGTGCGGCGCACGGTCGGTTGTTTTCCATGTAATATACATAGTAAGGTTAGTGTACTCGTCGCAAGATCGTGCGCAAACTGAAGGCCAATTCTGGTAATTATATTTATTCAAATTCCAATATCAATCTAGTCTCGGCGTCATAAATGGTATTCTCGTAACTTAACTGACACTTGAATGAGATCGGGACTACATCGAAAGTTGAACCAAGTGTGAACTAGTGTGAACGGTATTTTGCTAATTATTAGTAGAGCAGGTAAGGTATTTCTCTTTTTTGCACAATGATACCATCGTACATAATATAACTGAACTATGTGGGTACTTAATAGTAACTTTAAGCGACATCTCCAAAGTTGTTTCAAACTTTTAAAAATAAATAATAAACAAGTTTCGCGCAAATCAAAAATTCAAAACCTTAGACTATATTACTATAAGCCCCACGCAAAATATAAAATTGACATTTTGACGTTTCGTTCGTTGCGTGATGCGTGGGGTAATTTTGCGGCATAATCAAAATACCCATATTTTTATAATGTTCTATTTTCATCTAAAAAAATTGAATACCTATTGAAAATAATCCACACGATCCAAGGAACCAATATATTTACTTACCGAAATTTTATTACTTAGTTGTATATTAATTTTAAATTGGCATGGAAACGTATTGGCATCCAATTACCATTCCTATTAATGTATTTTGAATTTTCCCATACAATGGTAAAATTCATGTTTTTGTTTTTTGAGTTTTTGACATTACCTCTGAGATCAACAAGAGATTATAAATTGATTATATCGAAATTATACTGTAAGGAGATTAAGTTTAGCAGAATACCTATTGTGAGTTAATTCAAAATTAAATCGCAGTTCAGTCAAAATTCAGTATCAGCGTCTGTTAAATACGAGAATTGGCCTTCTGGTTGCTCGTTGGTAGTATATT
>OX123186.2:106238144-106453228 GCA_944739405.2 Euclidia mi | reverse complement strand
GGAGAATTTCTCACCGGAACCCTTTGCCCCTTTCTCTAGGGTGGTAGATAAACCCGTAGAGGCGTTTCCCTTTCTACCATGATCCTAACAATACGGGTTAATGCCGAACTAAACACAGAAAGTCGCTCATTGTATTAAGACGGTAAATTGCTGTTTTTTTGGGACAAAAATGCCAACACTTTCAAATTAAACGCCATGTTGCGTTTGCCCATTCAAAGGCGATCAGGCGAGAGCAATATACTACCAACGAGCAACCAGAAGGCCAATTCTCGTATTTAACAGACGCTGATACTGAATTTTGACTGAACTGCGATTTAATTTTGAATTAACTCACAATAGGTATTCTGCTAAACTTAATCTCCTTACAGTATAATTTCGATATAATCAATTTATAATCTCTTGTTGATCTCAGAGGTAATGTCAAAAACTCAAAAACAAAAACATGAATTTTACCATTGTATGGGAAAATTCAAAATACATTAATAGGAATGGTAATTGGATGCCAATACGTTTCCATGCCAATTTAAAATTAATATACAACTAAGTAATAAAATTTCGGTAAGTAAATATATTGGTTCCTTGGATCGTGTGGATTATTTTCAATAGGTATTCAATAATTTTAGATGAAAATAGAACATTATAAAAATATGGGTATTTTGATTATGCCGCAAAATTACCCCACGCATCACGCAACGAACGAAACGTCAAAATGTCAATTTTATATTTTGCGTGGGGCTTATAGTAATATAGTCTAAGGTTTTGAATTTTTGATTTGCGCGAAACTTGTTTATTATTTATTTTTAAAAGTTTGAAACAACTTTGGAGATGTCGCTTAAAGTTACTATTAAGTACCCACATAGTTCAGTTATATTATGTACGATGGTATCATTGTGCAAAAAAGAGAAATACCTTACCTGCTCTACTAATAATTAGCAAAATACCGTTCACACTAGTTCACACTTGGTTCAACTTTCGATGTAGTCCCGATCTCATTCAAGTGTCAGTTAAGTTACGAGAATACCATTTATGACGCCGAGACTAGATTGATATTGGAATTTGAATAAATATAATTACCAGAATTGGCCTTCAGTTTGCGCACGATCTTGCGACGAGTACACTAACCTTACTATGTATATTACATGGAAAACAACCGACCGTGCGCCGCACAACAATCTAACAATATCTATCTAATCTGAAACTTCCGTTAATCTTTATTTCTATTATCTATATTATTATGTAAATTATTGCCGAGGCCGACCTCCAAAGTAAATCAAACAGAAAAAGGAAATTTGGCCTCGCACTGTTGAAGCATTTCCTTCTTGTAGAATTAATAGACCACTAATTATAATCAGGTAATCAATGCACTCATTATTACTATACCTTGGTTTGCTAGTTGTGTAGTACTGTAGCTCAGTACGGTTTCTTTTGAAAGCCGGGTTTCTTTTAAATCGTTTTAGTGTTGAAGTGCATGAATGTGTTAAATAGTTATTTACTGTGGATGAGTAGAAAAGCCTGCAAACTGCCGGTTTTTGCATCAGGTGATACTTGAGTGACCGTGTTTGTCAATTATTTTTCAAATCTGATGAAAATATCAGCATATTGAGGCTTAACGAGATCTTACGAACTTTCTAAGATGTAGAGAAGAAGTGCACTCAATTTTTTGTCTACTTTTACCCCGCTACGCACAAGATTTCAACAATGCCAAGAATTTTGGTTTTGCATCCGATTTCAGTCAAGACATTACAAAGATGACAATAATAATTACTTTCACAAGGTTATCAAAACGAAAACTTTCTCGATAATGTATTAATTATGACTTTAACAAAAATGTTTTTCATGCAAACGTTGTTTTATATTTTGTTATATCAGCCACAGGTGGATAAATGGCATTTGCGAACAATAAATAAAATAAGCAAATATAATTTATCTTATTATCTTTCACCATATCTATATGATTACTATGAACGTTTTATAACTAATAATTTAATAACAACTCAAAGCCCCAATGTCAGTGGCACGTGTTTTAGTTCTCAAATAAATATTTAAAATAATTATAAAATATGTTACAAAAGTTGTAATTAAATAAAAAAACTATTAAATAAGTAAAAGAGAAGTGAACGGAAAAAGTGTTAAGTAATATAAGTAATAATTATTGTGATAGTAACGTAGTTAAAATTTATTCAAAAAGTAAAAATGAATGATGATAATTCTTCAAAGTCGGAAAAACTTCATTTCGAAGCAGCTATTGACAAAGCAGGTATGTATTAACATAGCGTCTACTAACATATAAGTAATCTGTAAAATCTATTGGCGATGCGATGGTAAGATTCTTACAAGTGACTCTAGCAACGAAATTAGGAGTTGTTTAGAGTACGACTCTTTCACTGTTACTACTACTTTTGACTCGTTTGACAGCTCTCAATACAATTTTGACTGCACGGTTGGCGTAGTGATTTAAGCGGCCGCCTCGCCGCTTGACACTGCGCCGAGTGCTGTGGGTTCGATTCCCATACGAGACAACACTTTGTGTGATCCATAAATTGTTGTTTCGAGTCTGGGTGTTAATTGTCCTCGTTAGATGTATGTTTGTAAAGTCCCCCGCGACACAGGATTTAGTCCTAATGCGGGAGTTGTCTTTTTTTTAATCAAATTAAAAAATAATAAATTTCTATTTAAAGCTGTGAAAAGTGTCGTACATTGACAACTTCAAAATTTGCCGCTAGAGGCGCGTGGAGAATCTTTGCATCGCCAATAATAATAAAAATTCTGACTGACTGACAGACAACGCACTTCCATCCTTTGCTGTTCAAGCTGTCAGTTTGTGGAATGAGCTGCCGGTTGAAATTAGGCAAGCAAAAACACCGAACTATTTAAAAATGCAGTATACAAGCATTATTTGACATTGTAAGCTAAATTTTATCACTATTTTTGTGTTTATGTTAGTATATGTATGTATGGTATGTAACTAAAGTTTTAAGTATGTATTATAAAGTATTGTATAGGTATTATGTGGTTAGTAGGTAAGTATTATTTTGCCGTGTGGTTGACGGCATAGAATACAAGTGTCACCACCCCCTATCTTGCCGTGGGTGTCGTAAGAGGCGACTAAGGGATAACACGATGCAAATACCATCTTTGCGTAGAGACGGAAAACTCGACATCAAACCCTATACGACTGCCTCGTTGGTCTCGCGGCATAAATGTGCGCGTGGGATCGGGAGGTCCCGGGTTCGATTCCTGGGTCGGGCAGTGTTATTGGGTTTTTCTGTCACGAAATTCTCAGTAGCAGCACGGAGTCTGGAAATGTGCCCGCTACGGCAATAGGCTCGCCCCTTATTACGTGGGACTAAAGTATATCTGGCGAAAAGTGGGTGTAGAAATACACCTCTGCCTACCCCTTCGGGGATAAAAGGCGTGACGATATGTATGTATGTAAGTATTATATAGTATTATTTTTATATGTATAGGTATATGCATAGCTACCTTATTTATGTATGTATGTATAACTTTGTATGTATGTGTATTGTATTAAAACCATTATTGTGTCCAAACAAATGTAATCACTACACATCAAAACTTTTTATCTTTTACAGTCTGTCCATCCTAAGGTTGTCTGTAAGACAGCGCACTTTGCGATAAGGCCGCCCTTGTGCATTTGCTATGTATTTACTTTTAATTTATTTATACCAGATTTGTACCAACAATGTAATGCACAATAAAGAATTATCAATCAATCAACGCACAGCCAAAACTATTAGGCACAAGAAGCTGACACTTGGCATGTATGTTCCTTGGGGACCGTAGAGGTGCACTAAGAAGGGATTTGGCGAAGTGCCACGGGATCGGCAAAAACCGAAAACGGTCAAATTAAACAAAATATGTTGGCATAACTGCAGGCCGTTTATCCCCTAGTTCCGTATAAAAGTAATGTTGTAAAGTTACTTATTTACTACAGCAAATATAATCTTTATTGTTATCCAGGTAGGTACAACACTGAAGCTCAACATCGGCAAAATAATTATCCGTGTATCTAACCCTGTAGCTTCGTTAGCTCCCTATACATTTATACACTAGCTGCTGCCCGCGACGTCGTCTGCGTGAACGCTATACAGACAGCACCTAACTATTAAATAAATACCTACGATTATACCTTTTAAAATAACATTCATTTACCCGTTTCTTCTTTATATTTAATATCTGCAGAAAGTGTAGTAACAGAGGGAGACTGTCTTATGTAAAATTGACCTTCAAAAAGTGCTGATTTTCAGCCTGCTTTGAATAAATGTCTTTATGGTGATTCTGCTGAATTAAGTCATAAGTTGTGACTGAAGCAGATGGAAAAAATAAGGAATACATAACAGGGTAAAATACATACTTATAGGACTTCTCGATATACAACATTAGTGGTTTGGCTCTCCGCAGCCAAAATGTAAAGAGAGTCAGGACTGGTGACGCGGGAGCAAGCGACATACAGGACACCCGCTGCCCTCAATGTCTGCCTCTGCGACTTATTGATGGTCATCGCGAAGCAAACACTCACGGAGAACTGTATGCGCTTGAATTATGAGGTATGAGAGGAATGCGTGGTATAAATACTGCCTCGCTGACGCCACAACCCGTAAGAATTTCCTAAATGGTGTGTCTGTGGAGCGAGATGACTTTCAGGCGGGTCACGTTACACAACTTCGGAGGAGATAGGTTCCGAAGAAGCATAATCGGGACACCGACCTTCAGCTTGATGCTTGTATAATTCTAAGCTGGATACAACTCTACTGAGTTGACACAACACATTCAGCGATTAGTTTTTATATTAAAGACTAGAGGATGCCCGCAGCTACGCCCGCTCATTTTTTATTTATTTAAGTGTTTTTGCCCGATCCCCTGGGTATTTCGGAAAATCCCTTCTTAGTGCGGTCCCCAAGGAACATACATGCCAAATTTCAGCTTCTTGCGCCTCATAGTTTCGGCTGTAGCGTGTCTGCCAGTCAGTCAGTAACGCAAGGATTTTATATATTAAGATGACGACTTTCCTTTTCATTCGCACACGTTGCTTATAGCTATAGACTCTAGTGCACCCCTTGCATATTTTTGTCATATTACTAGAGGACTTCCGCAGGTACACCCAATTTTTTTTTTTAATTTACCCGTTTCTTCACGATCCCGTGAGAAATTCGGGAAATCCCTTTGTAGTGCATCCCTAGTGCACCTTAATTAATATACATGCCACAGCTTCTTGCGCTCAATAGTTTTGACTCTGCGTTGTCAGTCAGTCAGTCAGTAACGCAAGAATATACTGATTATATGATTAGTACAATAAATCTTTACAAGAACATATTATGTTTTTTATTCTTAACATCTACATCAAGCTTACAAGCTAACGAACATAATCTAATACTGCCTAATATATAAAGCTGAAGAGTTTGTTTGTTTGCTTGAACGCGCTAATCTTAGGAACTACTGGTCCGATTTGAAAAATTCTTTCAGTATTTAATAATTCGATAAATAGTGCCCATTTATCGAGGAAGATTATAGGCTATATAACATCACGCTATGAGCCACGGGAGTGGAGCAGTAGCCTCAAATAACGCGAGTGTAACCGCGGGCTCATCTTGTTATTTATTATACTAGTGTAGGAAGTTAGGAACGACATTGCTTGCCTATTGTCGCCTCAGCGTTTAATACCTACTACATCGAGTTTTGTTTTTCCGACCTGCCAACCCACACTTGGATAGCATGGTGGACAACTGCCTTAATTACCCTTCTCATAGTGGGAAGAGGCTCGTGCCAACCAGTGGGACAGATTATACATATATAGGGACGACCATGATAATCTTTATATATCTCGCGTTACTACTGTCTGACAGACCACGCACAGCCATGACTATTGGGCTCAAAAAGCTGAAATTTTGCATGTAAGTTCCTTAAGAAGTGTAGGAGTACAAATTTTTTTATAGCAGCGATAGCTGAGTGGAGAGACCGACAGACTGCTACGCAGAGGGTCTCTGGTTCGAATCCACGGCACGCACCAATGACTTTTCGGAGTTAAGTGCATATTAAATTGTTAATTATCGATTGCTTATCGGTGAAGGAAAACATCGTGAGGAAACCATGCCTGAGTGTTCTCCATAATGTTTTCGAAAGACATGTGAAGTCTGCCAACCCGCACTTGGCCAGGCGTGGTGGACTATAGCCATAACCTTCTCATAGTCAGAAGAGGTACGTGCCCAGCAGTGGATCAGTATAAAGGGCTGATGATGACAGAATTTTTTGATATCCCGCGCTAAGGGGAGTAAAACTGTCCCACACGGGCGCAGCTGTCGGCGAAGTTCAGTTAGTTATAAGGTCTTACACAATTAAAGCTATAACCATCTCCTATCCTCCTCAGGTTTCGGCCTGTACAGCTACCTGATGCTATGCCTGACGGGCGTGTGCATCATAGCGTTCACCTGCATTGGCTACGGCAGCATGTACCTGGTGCCGACCAGTGCTTGTGAGCTCGGCACCACCGTTAGCCAGCAGGGTGTGCTGGCCGCTGGACCTGTTGTCGGTAAGTTTTTTTTTTATAGTAATAGGCGGCAAACGAGCAGACGGATCGCCTGAGGGTAAGCAATTACCGCCGCCCATGGACATTAGCATCACCACAGGAGCCACAAGTGCGTTGCCAACCCTTGGGATTTAGAAAAGTGATAGGATGAGGAGTGGGATAAGGGACAAGGAATAGGGGATAGGGCCTCCGGCACTCTCACTCACCGAACGAAACGCAACAGTTTAGGTACTGATACTTTACGTCGAATTTCTGTGAGAGGGTAGTACTTCCCCGGTCGAGCCGGCCCTTCAAGCTGAAATCAGCAAGGCTCTACTACCTGTAAAATAAAATGATATATATTTTTATTTCATTTACATTATGATTTACGCCACCTGTATGTTGGAATCTTTCTCAAATGATAGCTGGCAAATCAAAATCACGTAGGTATAGAACCATATTCATATTTTATCTGTCACTTTTTAGGTCTGATCCTGGGAGGTGGGTGCTGGGGCTACGCGGCGGACACCCGCGGACGCCGCGCCATGCTGCTGGTGTCTCTCATCGGCAGCTCCATCGTCAACCTCATAGCCACCATCTCCGTCAACTGGATCATGCTGCTCGTCTTGCAGTTTCTTGCCGCACTTTCGTAAGTGCTGCTTGCATAACTTTTTGTTAAGATAACTCCCGCACTAGGGCTTGTATCTCAGGGGACTTCATTTTAGGTCCAACGTAATAGGGGGCGAGCCTATAAATTGCCGTTACTGAGAATTCAGAAAAACTCAGTAACACTTTGGCCCGAGCCGAGAATCGAGCCCGGGACCTCCTAATTAGCAGACGCTATCCACTGTAGCACGGCGGCAGTCATGACTAATTATTTATTATTATTCTTATTTTAGTGCATCAGGGGTGTACTCGATGTCAATGACCCTACTCAGCGAGAGCGTACCGATGGGTAAGAGGAATTTCGTCGTGATGCTGGTATCAAGTATCTTCCTGCTGGCTCAGGGAATTATGGCACGTAAGTACAATCAAACATGTCGGCGCTGGACCAGAAAAAAGTTCCCTTGGCTCGCTCATAGAGGCTCACTAGAAACATTTGCAACGATCCTGACATATCTCTCTTGCTTCATTCACTCCCATCAGATTCCTTATGCATGCTCTTCTGTTCAGGGTACTTCTAACCTGTCCTGTTTTTAGGATGTCTCCAATCTGGTCAGAGAGCGTCCGCCTAGGTCTTCCCCTTCGTCCTGTCCTTTCCACACTTGCCTTGTATATCCGCTTTGATCAATCTTTCGTCATCCATCCTCTCCACGAGCCCAAACCTATTGTGTAAGGCGTCTATATTTACCAATTTTATCTGAACACTAGAGAACGCCAGCAGCTAAGCCAACATTTTTTTTTAATTTACCGGTTTTGGTCGATCCCGTGGGAATTTCGGGTAATCCCTTCTTAGTGCACACTACGGCCCCCAAGGAATATACATGCCAAATTTCAGCTTCCTGCGCCCAATAGTTTCGGCTGTAGCGTGTCTGTCAGTCAGTCAGTAACGCAAGGATTTTATATATTAAGAAGATACTAAGGATTTTATAATTAGTTGCTCAGGCTGACTAATTAACCACCACAAAGCCTAAGCTGATTGAGTTGTAGTAAATTTTTTTGCAGCTTAGATGATGTCTTAAGATTCTAATATGAAACTCTTTTTGTAAATAACAGCACCATAGGGGAAAATGGGGAAGAAATATTAATGGATCATGTAGTAGATGTGTAGTACGAGTATGTGGCCTTAAAACAATGATATTACAAAAAAAGTAGATACGTTAACTACGTAGTAAACAATCCGTAGAAACGGTACACTAACGCACACATCGATAACTCCATATTTTATTTTAATTTCGGTTAACAAGATGTGTCAGTTTCACTTTGACGCCGGCTTGCGACGTCACACATACATATGTCAGACTTGCCAACTGGCTTATGTTTAGCGTCCTGCTTTTGGTACGCCTAACATATCTACTTCTTTTTAATTTTGCAAATCATTGCCTTAAAATAACAAAATTGGTTCGATTATAAAAATATTGTGACCAGTGACTTCGGGTTCGATCCACAGGTACCGCAGGCATAGATACATCTCTGACTTTTCGAAGTTATGTGTGTATTAAAAATGTTAATTATCGCTCGCTTAACAATGTGCCCGGTAGTTGACAATACGCCTCCTATTACATTGGGACCGAAACATACCTAACTGGCGAAGTGTGGGTGTGTAATACACCTCTGCCTACCCCTTCGGGGATAAAGGCGTGAAGTTATGTTATGTGACTTAATTGTCAGGACCAAACGAGAAGTAGGTATATATCCTACCTAACAAAAAAAATCCCTAATCGTTTAATAAATGACGGAATTCTGAAACAAACTGAATTAAAAAACTGCTTTCTTTTTTGCAGTTGATTGAAAATTTAAAAAAGCTGAATTGAGAAACTGCTTATTTGTTTAATGTTTGTTTATTTTATAGACTCACGCCTGTACCCCCGAAAGGGTAGGCAGGGGTGTTATATTACACCCACATTTCGCCATGAATTTTTAGGGCCCACGTAATAGGAGGCGAGCCTATTGCCGTTACCGGACACATCACTAGACTCCGTACTGCCACTGAGAGTTTGGAAAAACCCAGTAACACTTTAGCCCGACCCGGGAATCGAACCCGGGATCTTCGATCAGCAGTCGCATACGCTATCCACTGGACCACGGAGGCAGTCAAATGCTGATTTTAAATAAAGTAACCCGTGACTTTAATATCTATTCCAGTGCTGGCTATACCCATAATACCTCTCAGCTTCTCCAACTACCTGCCAGCTCTCGGCATCTACTGGAACTCGTGGCGGCTGTTGATGCTGGTCTTCTCCATACCCAGCCTGATCACCGCCGTCTTCGTATACTTCATCCAAGAGAGCCCCAAGTTCGTCTTCGTAAAGGGCGACGAAGAGAAAACCTTGCAGATATTGAGGACTATCCACAGAATCAACAATTGGAGGTCTAAGGAGGAATTACAGGTAATTTAATTTCAAAAGGAAATCTGCAGTATGAATGCAAAGCGGTTGGACACGATAAGCCGAAAATCACGGTCAGTGGCGTTAGTTAGTTGGACAGGTGTTTACCGCACTTAGCCACTTAATTGGGCCATTGTGTGTTAGCAGTGACACGGTTGTTGCCTGCTCCTCATACCATGCAAGCTCCTTCCAGAAGGCCATGAGTTGGCCAGTTTTGCGTATGGCCTCGCTCATGGTTCTGGGGTTGTTCAGGAACCTCGTCCGTTGGTCGCTCACGCTGGTACAATGTAGAATCACATGAGCGGGTGTTTCTTCGGTCTCCATGCAGCCCCTACATAGTGAGCTGTCCGTGACGCCGATATTGTAGAGATGCTTGTTTAGTGGACAGTGGCTGGTTATTATACCAGTGAGATGTTTAAGTGTTTTCCTGTTGGAGTGCAACAGTTTTTGCGAGAGTCGTTTGTCTAAACGGGGAAAGGCATCTTTAGATTGCCTACACTCTTTTAACTCTGCCCATTCTTTTTCTTGTTGTTGTAGGGTTCTCTCGCGTAACCACGTTTTTAGTTGGTTGAAAGGTATCGGAACAATTGGTTCTGGTCCCAGAGTTGTTGTGTCCGATCCTTTCCTTGCCAGTTGGTCTGCTGCGTCATTGCCCGTGGAGTCACTGTGTCCTCGTATCCACTGGAGCGTGACCCGATTCCTCGCTGCAGTTTTCTGCAGCTCTTGGTGGCACTCCATAATTATGCCGCTGTTAAAGCAGTTGCCATCGAGAGCTTGTAGTACTGAGGCACTGTCTATGATGATGCGTATTGACAGGTTACTCACGTTTCTGGCCGCGATCGCCGTCGCCGCCCTTATAATCCCAACGCATTCAGCTTGGAAGATGGTATTGAGTTTACCAAGCGATGTTGAGAGATTGATGTTCAAGTCATGGGAGAATACTCCGGCACCTGTCCCATACTTTGTTTTTGAGCCGTCTGTGTATACTCTAACTTCGTGTATACCAGAGCTATCCTTGTCAGTGGCGTATTATCGGCGAAACCCAGATGAAGAGAGGGATAATGATGATGATAGGTAGCAAGAACGATTTATATGTGACTCTGGTGAGATTTGGTTGTTGACTTAGTAAAGTAAGGTAACCACTCACCATAAGATGAGCCTAATTTTTATCAGGTATAAAGTCTATGTTTGCTTTTAAACTTTCGCGACTTGTACATCATCAGCCTTTACCACTGCTGGACTAGGCCTCTCCTCGAAAGGAGGAATTGGCCTACTATACCACGCTGGCCAAACGGGTTGGTATAGGGTTTGTATCAAGTTTTCCTTCTCTTAGAGTGTAGTTCTCTGCATAATGTGCTCCCTCTGTCGGCACTTACGACAGCCATGGGATGATACGGGGTGGTGACTTTTCGTATTCTTAATCCGTCACCGAACGCACTTGTACACGTGGTATATAATTATTATTACATACGTAACGGTTATATATTGCGAAGATGATAAGGAGGTCACGAGTGAGAGTCATCTCGTGAACACGGCTGGTGAAATCCAAGCCGAAATGCCGAGGAATTTCACCTTTTATTTCAAACCTAATGTCGTCCATTTACAGGTAAAAGGTCTGCTGATGGAAGAGGTGGTGGGGCCTACAGTCAAGCTAACAGCAAAAGACCAGATAGTGCCACTGTTTAAAACGCCTCTCCTCAAATACACTCTCATTATGACCACGTTATACGTATTTCAACAGTAAGTTCATATTATTACAATTGTCTTATAAATGACTATATGAGTCCGTGGTTACACCCGCGTTATTTAAGTCTACTGTTCAGCTCCCGTGGCTCATAGCGCGATGTTATATAGCCTTCCTCGATAAATGGGCTATCAAACATTGAAAGAATTTTTGAAATCGGTCCAGTAGTTCCTGAGATTAGCGCGTTCAACCAAACAAACAAACTCTTCAGCTTTATATATTTGTCTTATAAATGATAACCAAATGGATGCAAACTGTAGCATCTAGTATAGAAGTGAAAATTACTTTAGGCGCTTCTTACTTAAAGAAACTAATTCATCACCCTGGGATTGATGACGCTGCTTCTAATAGAATTGCTCTTAACTTTTATTTTCTTATGGCGAATGAACCTTAAAATAGAGATGTGGATTGACCATTCCCTTCTAAGCTGTTTGACCCATCACTTCAACAAAACTTCTACCAAGGAGCCAGATGAAAGCCAGCGCCAGGCACATGTGACCGGCAATATGCTGATCTGGCCTCCTATTTTCATGTAGACGACAGGCGTTTATAATTTTATTATAGTCTCTTGTTCTCACTGTTTCATGTCCTTTCGTCCGTTATGAAAATAAACGGCTTTTCTTTCTTTCTTTACTAATTACAATCTACAGAGTGGTCAATTTGTAAAACAATAATCTGTGTCTCTATGTCTATGGAAGGAACTAGAATAGTTACTGTAAAAACTCAGTTGACTTATTAGTTATTAAAAAAGAGTTTCATCATCATCAGCCCTGTATATTAACTGTCCCATTGCTGGGCACGGGCCTCTTCTCTCTATGTAAAGGGTAAGGCCATAGTGCACCACGCTGGCCAAGTGCGTGTTGGCAGACTTCACATGTTTAAAGAATTAATAATAAGGCAATTAATACATCAAGAAGAAAAAGATAAATCTGCATAAATAATGTTCCAGAATCGGTTCGTTCCTGGTCTGGTTACCAACTATCGCGGATCAGTTCATTCGTATCCTGCAGAACGGCGAGGGTACCGACGTCACCATGTGTGGCATACTCAACATGGAGGCTGCTCCCTCTGATGTGAGTACTCACTATTATTGTTATTTAAATGTAGCAGATAGAATAGCATACTTCCTGATAGTAAACAATATAATAACGACCTCCGACCGAATTACAGGTAGTAGAGCCTTGCTGATATCAGCATGTATGGGCCGGCTCGACCGGGGAAGTACTACCCTCTCACAGAAAATCGACGTAAAGTGACAGAACTTAAGCTGTTACGTTTCGTTCGGTGAGTGAGAGTGCCGGAGGCCCCATCCCCTATTCCATCCCCCTTATCCAACTCCTCCTCCTATTCCTTTTCCCAATCCCAAGGGGCGGCAACGCACATGTGACTCCTCTGGTGTTGCTTGTGTCCATGGGCGACGGTTATTGCTTACCATCAGGCGATCCGTCCGTTCGTTTGCCGCCTTTTACAATAAAAAAAAAATGTCGGCCACGGCGGCCTAATATAATAATATTCCGAACTTCCATTGAATAATTCCGAACAGAAAAACCCAATATCACTTTTTATTCAACCTGGGAATCGAACCAAAATTCTCCACATGATCCGCAGTCGCTTAACATATCAGATGAAATGTCTTCGAAGGACTATCTAAAGACCTGGCTACCGCGAGAAAGAAAAAAGAGAACGATATATTTGTCCCCTTTTCATTCATGGAGAATTCCAGAGAAGATTGATAATTTCCACGAAAGATGTAGCAATAGCCTAGTGAATCAAGAGACAGCCAAGCAGAAGCTAACGGGTACGAACTCACCGCGCGCACCACTGACTTTTCTAAGCTACGTGTGTATTCATGAACGTCGCCAAGTGGGGGTAGGAGGGGGCAGCAGCACTGTAATAATATCTAACAGTATTGTAACTCCATACAAACGCACGAAACTCGAATTATAACTACGCGCCTTGAGTAAAGTGCACATTAGACTGTGCCTATAGTACACGCTGTGTGTACTTTAGGCGATGGTGCCACAGCTCGCATACGGCGCGTCTGTAGGTACCTATATATAACTCACGAAGACGGCCGAGTTACAATACTGTTAGGCTGATTTCAGAGTGACGCCCGCGGCACGCGCCGTCGCACGGTGGGCTGAAAAATCAAAATTTGGACTTAGTGGCTAAAAGGCTTGTTTTTGGATTCTACTAATGAAAACAATATTTTTTTATTCTTTGACTTTTTTGATAAAGTACATACTTACCGAGATAAAATTGTTTGAAGTTTGTATTAAACTAGTGGAAAATAAAAAAAACAAAATCGATTTTTTAATACTACCACTGTTAACAAGTCAATAAAATATCCACACAGGTCACGACATATTATGCTTTCTCGGAATTTTGACAAAATCAGGTAAACTAATAAATTTTTAAAGTTTCAGATATATGACTAATGATGATTTTTTCAGGTGTAGCAAGTGGATTAGGCCTACTGGGGATACCACATAAAAAAACGCGCCTAATATTTAACGTCTCTGGGTGGTGTCGAATAAAAGATAAAAAAAAAACATTACCAAAACGCAAAAAAACGCAGTTCGCTATATAGTGCATAAATAGCCAAAAAATATCTTCTGTCATAAACTTTCATTGTTTTCTTAAGATAGTTTAAGAATTACGAGCAATTCTCATTTTATTGTTTTCTTCCATACAAAAAATCTTTAAAATTAAATAACTCAAAAAACACGCGTTTAATCAAAAAAATTGTATTAGTAATTTTGAGTTGTATTTGATTATAGAATCCAAAAATGGAATTAGTTTTTGTATATTTCACTTTAGTTTTTTCGAAATCCCTAAGTCCACTAGCGAGCTTTTTCAGCCCACCGTGCGTCGGCCAGCGCGTCTCAACAACTCGTTTGGCGCGCGGACCACTGTTGCACGAGTTCGCGTTTCTCATTGCAATGTATGAAGCTTCGGCAGCGCGGCACGTTTGAACTGCGTGACTATGAAGCGCTACTACTAATCTAGTGTAATGGTAAGCGCGCGCGTGTGGCCGGCGCCGGTCAAACGCGTGACTCTGAAACCAGCCTTAGATTATATTACCGTGGCAGTAGTCTGCTGCCCCTCCCTAGAGATTCAAAATACCCTACAATTTATACTTTTCTCAACAAATTCCTCATTTTCCATATCAACTTGCCCCCCCCCCTCCCCCTAGACAATAGGCTGGCGACGCCCTTGTGTGTATCACTACTTTAGTACTTGTATATATTCTGTGGTATTACATTGATAATTCTCGCATACCCCGATTATTCTGATGAAAAGGTAATATTCTGTCAAATCTAAGGGTCTGGACAAGTTATACGCCAGTTATAATCAGCGATATCGCTATTCGCACGCACACACACGCGCACACACACACACACACACACACACACACACACACACGCTCACACACACACACACACACACACACACACACACAAACACACACACACTCACACTCACTCACCCACTCACTCACACTCACACACCCACTCACTCACTCACTCACTCACTCACTCACTCACTCACTCACAGTATGCACACGTCTTATTACATCTTAATGTTTTAGTTTTATTGTGTTAATTTTCAACAACGATGAGAAGGAGCGGGTCTTTTAATACAGGCATTATTTGCTTAAATAAAGACTCCAAACACAACTGTTTGTAATATCTTTATGACACAATAAACGTTATTATTATTATTATATTATTATTATTCGCTTAGTGCAAACATGTATGAAACTTGCACACGCCTTCGAGATGTCACAAGATCGAAGAAGAACGAATAGCTTATGTAACTATAGCATTCAAACGTCAGTGATATAAAAAATAGAAGCGAATGCCACATGTCTGAACCTGGTGAGACTAGGAAGAAGATTCCAGATTCCAAGACTAAAGTCTTGGAAGCAACGGGGATAGCACTACGACAAAGAGC
Source organism: Euclidia mi (assembly GCA_944739405.2). NCBI lineage: Eukaryota > Metazoa > Arthropoda > Insecta > Lepidoptera > Erebidae > Euclidia > Euclidia mi. The sequence goes on along the minus strand of OX123186.2, from coordinate 106,437,957 downwards.
TCAAATATTTACATAGAGGCGCATTTCTTAAGGGCGCTCTGAAGACAAACTTTCTGTGACCCAAATTGCCGCTTGGCGGCGTGGCATTCGCGCTGTGACAGCTCTCTACGAGAGCAAAAAAGACGAACGTTCTTCCTGTGTATCTTAACTACGAGAGCAAGAGAGACGGAGAACGACGCCAGCGCCGCCAACAGCGCCAACTACGAACTAAACTGAGACAGTCTCCACTTGGAATCGGCACACGAAATCCTTAAGAACTGCGCTTCTATGTGGCTACGACGAACAGATCGACCAGTCTCACATCGAAAAAAAATTTCAAGATAAATTGTTTTTTTGTTAAGCTAATATTTTGGTCTTCACTTACAGCCTAACGCAACTCCGTGCGCTTTGGACGAGACCTCTCTACTAATGGTGTTTGGTGTCGGTGCTCTGCAGTCTTTATTTAATATATGCGTCAGTTTGGTAAGCAGTTTTATTAAAAACTTTACTAGATATATAGCTTACCATAATTTATATTATTGGTAGCGCCATCTACCTTCCTATCCATAACTAATCGCATCAACATCAATCGTTCCACGTTCTAGTGCGAGCGATATCATATTTCCGTCCCGCTCTATCCCACTCCCTGGAAGAGGCACTGCCTTCGCCTGATTCGTCGCCGCGAACGTCGACGCGAGTGACAGTCGAGAACATTCCTCCCGCTGAGAACGCCGTCTCGTTCGTACCGCGCCGCACCGCTGTATGTGATTTACCGCTTCCACCAAGGAAAACCCGCTCGTGAGTGAAGTGTAAACAATCAGCTGCATCACGAAACACCAGGAGGAAAAGAAACGAAGAAGGTTGTATAAGGTAAGTGCCTTACATCCTTGAAATATCCTATACCCACTCAATCTCCTCTTCCCTTATTCCTTTCTAGGCGACCCAGAACTCGCCCTAATACAGTCCATTCCATTAATCCTTCCCAAGTCGCCTAGAACCCTACGGTTTCGGTGTAAAGCCGAACCATTTATACTTACATTTCATTGGCTCACAATACATATAAGAGTAAGTAAATATTTTCAAAATGTATCCTTGACGTGTAGTCTTCTGTTGTAAAATATAAAGGATTGCTGATCTAAACTAATTCGTCTGAACTTAAATAAATTTCTTCTACGCGCAGGCAATTTTAATATGGTGATATTTTATTATATTAAAAGTCTAACTTAAAACAATACAATTCTAAGGTAAAAGTATCATAGCAAGCTGATGTAACTTTTCAGTAAAGTAAAATTTTACTGAAAAGTTATTTGCTGCTAATTGACTATCGTAGGCGTTAAGCAACTTTAATTTATTGGGGCATCAAAACAAAATTCGAAGCCCTAATATCGAACATTAAACAGTATTCGAAGGCATTGCCAACCCCTTCGGGGATACAGGCGTGAGACTATAAATAAATATAAATAAAGAATTGTCCCATGACAGAAGCCAGTGACAATCTATGCTTATTTCTGTGAAGAATGTCTTTAAAAATCATCATCCTCCTAGGGTTATCCCAATCTTCACCCGGGATCCTTATCCTTACAAGTGTAATCAGATTTGGCTGATTAGCTTTTCCACAGAGCGTCTGCCTGTCTGACCTCCGCGACTCGAAGAGATAGCTATATTCAGTAGACTAGTGTCAGTTTATTCAGAGGCCTATAAATTTATTTTATTATTTTATTTTATTTACTTTTAGGAAAGCTTACGGACTAATTACATTATTTATCAGAGATTTAGTATACACAAGTTGCCAATTACAAGCTTCCGCAGTTTTATAGCAATATAGTGTGCTTAAAACAACAACATACAATATCAAAGCATGTAACAAAACAATAGAAATAATATATTCAACAAAGACTACAGATCTAAAGAACTAACGAAGCGCCGGGCAAGGATACGATTTGCTAAATATTCTTAATAATAAGTGTGCTTAAAGTAATGACATACAATGTAGCAAATAATGGAGAGTAATTTAACAAAAAAAAATTTAACAAATACTAAAGACTAAAGAACCGCTGAGCTACTATGTGCTTTGCGATTTCGGGCTTTGTACAAAATCTAATTGAGGTGGTAATTTATTGAAAGAGGTTATGCTTCGTGGTAAGTAAGAGTTTTGTCGATAATTCGTAGTGGAAAATGGTATGTTCAACAGTGGACTAAAGACTTTCATAGATCTTAATTACAGCTGGGACCGACGGCTTAACATGCTCGCCGAGGCACGGGGCAAGTGATAATTGAAAGGTCAATTCGCACAAAAAGTCAGTCGTGCGCGCCGTAATTTTTAACACTATAACCTCTGCATGGCAGTCTGTTGGTATCTCCTGCTATCGTTCCCTGAAGAATGTCTTTAAAAATATTGAAATAATTTTTTATCTTGTTATTGCAGTCGATCGGCAGCGTGGGTCGTCGTAACATGATCCTGGTGCTGACATCAGTGTGCGGCGTGTCCGGTATCCTCGTCAACCTGGTGCCCAACGTCATCGGCAGCGCTATTCTCTTCGTCATCATGTTGCAAGGCATCGTTGTGCTCGGGCTGTATACCGCCGTTATGGTTGCTTTGTTCCCTACTCACTTGAGGTAATCCATCTTTAATTCTTGATTGTGCTGTTAGAATGAAGGCTAATACTCGTATACTATCCATGTTATATCTCTAGAAACAGTTGGGAAACCATGAAAGCTAACTTCTACATTGTCTGTTATTATATACAACATATATTAAAAGTGAGAATTATCTACTTTGAACGACAATAACAGTCTCGCAGAAGCCATCCTCTTACAAATATTTGGGACGCTTATTTAGAGACAACATTGGTTGGTTTTGGTGGGTAATTGGTGACCTCACTCTCCAGCTACGTTTACACTGTTTGCCCAACTAATGGCAAACAAAAAAAGCCCTCACACTTCATTGTGAACATGGCAGCAAGTGTGCACTAATCTAACATTGAATGTATCATCATCATCAGCCTTTAACAGTGCACTGCTGGACTAGGCCTCTCCTTTGAAAGGAGGAATTGGCCTACTATACAACGCTGGCCAAACAGGTTGGTATAGGGTTTGTATCAAGTTTACCTTCTCTTACAGTGCTGTTCTACGCACAATATGCTCCCTCTGTCGGCTCTTACGACACCCATGGGGTGATATGGGGTGGTGACATTCCGTATTCTTAATCCGTCACCACACGGACAACATTGAATGAATGCATGCGAAAATATTTGCGTACGTGTATGCGTTCAAGCATTCATACGTAACAAGTTAATGTTTCTTTTCTTTGCAGAGCAATAGCCATAGCGTTAGCTATGACAGGCGGTCGTATTGGTACGTTCGCGTCCGTCCAGATTCTCAACCTGTTGTTAGCCAACTACTGCGATGTCGGCTTCTACCTGTTTGCTTCTATCTTCACAGGTAAGTATTGAGTAAAATCTGTATGCAGAATGTCACAAAACCCATCACCAAGCCGAAGTCTACTCGTTGTGGACATCATGCCAAGTCATACTAACCAAAATTAATACCTGGGAAACGATTTTTTTTAAGTTTTCACATATTTTAAACCGCAATTAAAAGCGCGCGCCTGCAATGCTCGAAATACCCACTTATCCATGGTGTCATAGGGCATCTAAAGAACATATTGGCGTGGTAAATGCATCGATTTTGTACCTAATAAGAAAAAATCCATACTAACTTCGAGCCTCAATATCTCCTGAACCCGTAATTTCCCAGGTATGGTGCCGAAGTAAAAAATGTTCGTAGTGATTGGTACAACATGGGATTTCAGTTTTCGTTAAGGGTCTTTTTACACCCTGTATATAAAATTCGTGCGTTACTGATTGACTGACAGACACGCTACAGCCGAAACTATTGGGCGCAGGAAGCTGAAAGAAGAATGGCCATTTTTGACCTAAACATGTATAGAGATAAAACTTATTTTAAAATTAAGGTTATTTTTTTGTGTTATGATTTCACTAACAATTATATTTTATAGAAGTCTAGGTAAAAAGAAAAGTTTTGGGTTGTAAATATGTTCTAGAACTCGTGAACGCATCCTTAACAAAATATTTTTTTATTCGCTGCATTGTTATATTATCTGTGCCCGATAATACCTTCTTGTTTAGCTACGTTCCATTTCACTTATACCACATCTTTAGCAACTGGTTTTGTCAAAACCTCGAGAAAACTTAATTTTATAAATAAATTGAATCAAGTGATGAATATGCATGTAGAAGGACGAAAAGGGAGAGGACGGCCAAGGAAAAGATGGATGGACTGTGTAAGGATAGATATGAAAGAGAAAAGGGTAAATGATCGGATGACTGGTGACAGAGAAGTATGGAAGAGAAGGACATACTGCGCCGACCCCAAATAATTTGGGACCAGGGCAAGACAATGATGATGATAAATTGAATCAAGTTGTTAAAAGCTGATCATAAATTAATGTATATTTTTATGATAAAAGATATAAAAAGATAAATATAAATGTATTTCTGCCGTTGAAAACATTGGATAAGGATGCAACGGAACGTTTTTGACGTAAAGACGCCGCCGGTGACATCGGACATGGGAGAATCTGTCAAATTAATACGAACTAATTTTGGTGTATTATGTAATTCCTGGACCTTTATAAGAAAAACTGTCTTCACAGTATAATTTCTTGATCATAGAGCTACTTGTTTTCGTACATTTTATCTATATACGCAATAATTCATTATCAGGTCATTCAATGTATGGGAAGTGGCCATTGTTCTTTGGCATGTATGTTCCTTGGGGATCGTAGGGGTGCACTAAGAAGGGATTTCCCGAAATTCCCACGGGATCGGGCAGAAATGGTAAGATTAAAAAAGATGTGTGGGCGTAGCTGCGCGCATCCTCTAGTTCGAAATAAATCGCGTCCAGTGGCGTGCTATCAGAGACGCCTCGACAGGCTGATGGTGATGATCATGAATATAAATTAGGTTCACAATTTTTGTGGAGAAATAAAGTGGGAGTGTCTTCAACTAGAGGGAGGAACCTCCGACCTGGCTAGGTGATCTTGTTTGTTAAAGTATTAGATAGATAGATCTAATACTTTTTTCTTCTTTTCTTAATTCTTAATTTTTAGGTTAGGTTAACAAACCTACAATTCATACTTTTCTCAGTACTTTTCTCATTTGCCATATCAACTGCCCCCCCCCCCCCCCAGGCAATCGGCTGGCGACGCCCCTGATTGCATACACACATTAAATTAGTAGGCGTTGAGGTTCCACAGCCCTGGAGAACCGTTAATCACCGCCTTTAATAGGTCATTTTCAGGCCCTGTAGACCAATGACATTCTCTTAGCGATATCGCTATTCGCTAAGTGCAAAAATGTATGGAATTGTCGCCACACCAAAGTGCTCAGATATTAACATAGAGGCGCATTTCCTATGGGCGCTCTGAAGACAAACTTTCTGTGACCCAAATTGCCGCTTGGCGGCGTGGCAGTCGTGTTGGGACAGCTGTCGCTACGAGAGCAAGAGAGACGAACGTTCCTCCTGTGTATCTTAACTACGAGACCAAGAAAGACGGAGAACGACGCCAACGGCGCCAACTACGAACTAAACTGGAGACAGGCACAAGAAATCCTTAAGAATTGCGCTTCTATGTGAATCTGTATTCATTGGCCACACGCCTTCGATATGAAATGATGAAATGAAATGAAATGAAAGGATTCTTTATTTGCTCTGAATGTAGGTACATACAATAGATACTACAGATAAAAAAAAACCGGCCAAGTGCGTGTCGGGCCACGCGCAATGTAGGGTTCCGTAGGTGCCCATAATGGCCATTATTGATAATAACTTCTGTTTTACGTGGGACTAAAAACGGGCCCACATTGTACCCCGTAGTACATTACATACCAAAGTACGTATATCTTTAAGATTAAGCCAGCGCTCCCAATGTAAACTCACAGAAATAGGTATTTATAAGTTAACCGATGATTACTCGTAAACTAGTGATATCTACTTAGCCGTGATAGTTTTCCTTTTAAATTCGTTATATGTACTACATTTGTGATTTTTTCACCTCTTCCAAATTAATAGTTTAGCCGGCAGAGGCGGGGGGGGGGACACTTGAGTCTAACAATTTTTTTCACTTCAAAGCTTGATATTTGACAAACCAATCACTTGATCGAAAAATGATTTGAGCAAACTAATATTTTTTTTTTAAACCTATCCAATGATACCCCACACAATGGGGTACTCAACAAAAAAAAATTCAACTCCATATATGTAGGGGAGATACCCTTAAAAAAAATATTTTCCTAATTTTATTCTACAGTTTTGTTGCAATATTGTATGTCTATATTCATGTCAAATATCAGCTTTCTAGCACCAGGCGTCTTAAGGCTAGGCTGCGGACGGACAGACGGACGGACATGAAGAAACTATAAGGGTTCCTTGTGGACTACGGAACCCTAAAAAAAGGTTCAGCTACATTCTATCATAATAGGCATGCAAAAACAAAATAGCAATTAAAAAACCGATAGAATATAACAAAGTTTTGAGAATTGTTTATAAAATGATTGTTTTGAGCTTTTTGGGTAAGTTTATTGATTTTCCTGAACCTTTGGGAGTAATTTTTAAATGCCGTTTTATTCTCTTTAGAAGTTTTTGTCAATATTGCCACAGTAGTGAGCGTTGATTTCTGCTAGATACTCGGATGCCTCGGGAGACCCATTTAACTTTTTACCTAACTGAAGTGTAATCATTTTTAATGGAAAACAAAAACTGTATAATAGCTGAAATTGCTCTAAAAACTCGTCATATGCAACATCTGCGTTTCAGTATTGTATAAGCTTGAAAACGGGAGGTTTTGAAGATATTCTTTAAATTTTGTCATGTTTTCTCGTGATAAATCGTGTTTTATTATACGCCAAAAGTTTATGTTGCAGTTATTTATTTTTATTTGCAATAGTTGCGCCACGGTAATAATATCTAACAGTACCTATTGTAACTCCATACAAACGCTCGAAATTCGAGTTATACCTACGCGCCTCGAGCAAAGTACCCATTAGACTGTGCGGCCTGTGCCTACAGTCTAAGACTACAGAACAAAAGTCTTAAGGCGAGGATTTCCGAGCGCTCAAAGCTTTTGAGGCTTCCCTCTTCCCCAGTTCGCGAGTATAATTACGATCAATCGCTACGCGAGACGCGACGCACCTGCCGCCATATTATGTAGGTATAACACTTTCGCGCCACAGTATAGAAAATTGAAGCAGTATATCAATTGAAATATAAACTCACTTATCGAGTATAAATAATTTGCAAAGTTTTTGTTTTGAATAAACCTTTATGAAATTCGAAAGTAGTTTTACAAAATTGCTTTTGTTTATAGTGACAATAGTAATCAGTAGATAAATTATGAACATTATGTTTATTGTTAATTATAAAAAAAACTTATGATCGCTCGCAATGCGAAAGTATCGCTTGTTCGATATCAATCTTAGGGAAAAGGATTAGATTAATATAAATTAATTAATTCGTTGCTACTGTCAGCAAAACAACGGCATAGAACCAATAATACACATAGAGGGTAAGATACTCATAGCTACTTTTAATCACCAATAAATACATTTTGTTATATTTATTTTAACTATGCAATCTCTAAGATACTACTCTGTCAAAAAAGTACCGGAAAAAGATCAATAATACACAAGATTTTTATTACAGGGCAATAGTTATAGCAATATATACTCATGCAAACACACGTGCCTGCATAATAAAGGAGATCACCCAGCTCCATACAAATTTAGGCTATTCTAAAAGTGCCGGCCATCGATATCTATGTACTAAATATATGTCAATGGTGCCGGCCAACTAAAATAAACTTATAGAATATTACGAAATATACATTTTTTATTATTACACTAAGGTTCTAAGTGCAGTCTGTGAGATCATATTCCAGCTCAAAGAATCTATTCTGTTCCTAAAATAAATCCTAAGTAATTACTGTTATTTTTTGGCTAAAATAACGTGCATGTTGCAATTTAAATGGCATCAGGTAATGACAGGTAGTAAGCCAAGAGCGAAATATCTGATTGATAAGCATTACTGCCTCACAGAAAGAGAGGCTGACGTTCCAAGCCATCACGCACCAGACTATGGGCAGGGCAGGTAGCGAGGGTACGACTGTTAGACTACAGGCCCATGTATAAAATGGATGGGTCATATGAACCACCAGGTGACGTATATAGGACGATATAAGAGCATAAAATAATAAGATTCAGCACTATGCCGTCAATTGTAAGCTGTCCAACTGAGTGCTGATGAGAATTCAAAAGTGCAGGTAGAGTGAGTACGCATTTCGGTCATATATTTTTGTACGGCATTATGACCTTCGATAGATCCATGATAAATAATAAGAAAGCGCGCAGTGCCGTAAAAAAATGGTGCGCTACAAAGTCGGTAATTTTTTGGAAATTGTCAGAAAATCAAACTCTCACCAGCACTCAGTTGGACAGCTTACAAGTGACGGCATAGTGCTGAATCTTATTATTTGATGCTCTTATATCGTCCGATATACGTCACCTGGTGGTTCATATGACCCATCCATTTTGGACATGGGCCTGTAGTCTATGTAACAATTGCCGCGATCAGTTTACGGCCAATTCAAAACATGACCAGTGAAAACTCCAGCGGAATAACAATTGCAGTAGGATGTACCCGATTAGAATTCTTCAATAAATAGTGTATTATACCTAGGGCAAGAAATAAAGATGGGCAAAGCAAACCAAGTGAACAGGATTGATACACGTATCCATTTGGGTTGGGCTGCTTTCGATAAACTGGCATTTGCTTTTACGAAGCAACAAAAAGCAAGAATATTCAACCAGTGCGTCCTGCCAGTGCTCACCTACGGAGCCGAAACTTGGGTTACTACAGAGGCAGCGCTACAGAAACTTGAAGTTGTTCAAAGAACAATGAAGAGAAAACTGGCAGGAGTGACACTCAGAGACAGAAAGAAGAATAAATAGCTCCGAAAAGAAAGTCTAGTACCAGATGTTGCTAAAAGAGTAGCGGCCGGGTATGTAGCCAGAAATCCCGAAACATGGTGCAAGCAAATATTAAAATGGCAACCATGACTAGCTGGAACGGCAAATGAGATGGAAAGAAGACATCATAAAGATAGCAGGCAGTAATTGGGTGAAGACTGCCCAAAACAGAACGGAAAGGAATTTGTTGTGGAGGTCTAAACCAAAATGGTCGGAAAAGGCTTAAGATGGTGATGTTCACGGCGCTGGGACGCATAAGCGGGGCATTCCGCCAACATTTGTAGCGCCGTTTCTTGGACAGGGTTGCAGCTGCTGTCACTATAGTGATATCCAGGTGTTTCCGACTGGCCTTTTCTCTACAAGAACCGGCCGAAACATTGGAAAGTGAGAACGTCGCGACGCAACATCTCTTCAACCACATGGTGCCATGCCTGTACATCATGCAAGACATCTGTACCTGACCGGACATAGACATTCCTACTAAAGGTTTAGACGATATTTTTATATTTGGTCAGGAGTATTTAAAAATATGTTTTTTACTTTTTTAATGAGTCCACTGCATTTTAAGGCTCACGTATTTCACGTTAGGCTGAAAACGTATAGTTGACTACCGTTACACCTCTTTGATTTACCACTTTTATCAAAACAAAACTGCTGTACGGTACTTTGAGACATACATTTAAACCTAAATATTGTCTCAGAGAATACGCTTGTATCCTAAAATGTAATTAGCGATTGATTCGTTCCTTTATTAGATGTCAAACTGAAATACCCGATTTTTCTTCAAAAAACAATCAGCAATATTACTAATTACGGCTTTTTAAAAAACTTTTTAAATTTGACACGAAAACGCTGTAAACCATCATAGCGGTTAAGTGATATCACAAAATACAAAACAAAACAATCCGTGAATGAAGTCTGGTCTGATGCACCCACTTTTATTTTGTTATATTCGATTTGACAGGTAGAAACTTTTACTTTTTAGTTGTATTTACTACTAAAACGTCAACAACATGAATCGTGGACGTACTGTTTGACGTAATGCTCTCTGATTGGTGTTCACTGTCACAAGAATAAGTAAAAACATTATTTTTTAGTTTTAGAATCCTAAAAATTACATTAATCTTACCATTTTATAATAAATAATAAACTTTATTGACATCTTAAAATCATAATGGATCTATAGATACTACAATCAAACCGATTTATTCTTAGTGGACACAAGCTTATTGACTTAGAAGTTTGGTGTAATAGTTAAAATGTTTACAACAGTGTGTTCTATTAAAAGAACACAATTTATTGATTGGCCGGCAAAATAAAAATTAGCCCAATTTGGGTGATCTCCTTTAGGCGCTGCTATCGGCAAGTAGTAGTGAAAAAAAGTTAAAATTTTACATACATACATACGTACGAAATGATACTCCTACACCCACAACGCTTATTTTCCGCCAACCAATAATAAACTCTAGTTTTCGTTATTATTTGTCGGTCAAATTGATATACTTACCTACCGAACACCTTACCTACCTTTCTAAGCTGTGGCACCAGTGCATTCTTCCTCGGCGTGATAATAAATAATTACTATAATATTATTAGGTGTCCATTGTTCCGTGTTTGGTAACAGTGTGGAAATCAATGATATTATTGGTGGAAATAGTCAATAGAATTATTGAATAGACGGAAATTCTTTTTTTTTTGTTTTTGATCGCGCTAGTCTTAGGAACTAGCAGGCCAATTTCTAAGATTTATTTGCTTCTCTAGTCCATTTGTTGAGGAAGGTTATACCAAATAACATCACGCTACTACCCACGAGGGTGGGGCAGTAACCATAAATACCACTAAGTAGGTAACTGCGGATATTTGTATTTATTTAGGTAGGTAGGTACCTATAAAATTCGCTTGTATAGCTTTTAGGTACATCTCACATTTTATTTCCGTATATAGGTACCTACACAGAATAAAAGTGTGAATTATTGTATTAGGTAGGTACCCAATACAACAATAATACTATAAATCATCCACAATATACAACAAATCAATATTTTTCTACAGTTCTGTTACCTAACTATGCTGTTGTTATCAAGTCGTTATCTTGTCCAATAATCAAAACGATATTTTTAAAACTATACTTCTTACTTATATACACTATTATTACTTACTAAAAATTTACAATACCTATTGACAAACTAAACCTAGATGTAATATATTTATCAATAAGTGATGATGACATTCGTAACTGACGATAAAATAATTCGTAATACTGCGGTGCGCTCTGCAAACTAGCGATACGTCCTGTCTCCATTACATCCCGCTCGGGACTGAACGACGCCGGAGAGAGCGCGACGGCAGTAGGAAATTACGTATTTTCGGTATTATATTTTTGTATATATTAAAATTCATAATGTGATTGCCGAGAACCATTCGCTTTTACATAACCTTTCTTTTGGTATACTTTTGAAAATTCTAATCCCAATACAACGCAAATGAAACGGGAAAAGTTGTTTAAACAGACCTATATTCGCGATTATTTTCTATCGTATCAAATGACAGTATTCGTGTTTCGAATGGCCGAAATATAAAGATCTAATCCTGTAGAATAACATATATATTTTTTTTCGAATTTAAATCTCTGTTATTTACAAATAAAACGCGTTTGACCACGCTAGATAACACTGTATTTTGGGAAATCCTCGCCTTAAATCTGTGCCTACAGTACCCACAGCCACGATCGTGCCGCAGCTCGCATACGGCGCGTCTGTAGGTATATAACTCACTAAGACGGCCGAGTTACAGTACTGTTAGATTATATGTATTTATTACTTACCGTGGTTGCGCGGTGTGATCTGGACAAAATCTTGGATCTCACTTTTACATTTTAATTGAAAACTCCTTGCAAAATTATCAAGGCAACTATTGCTGCACAGTCTTGTTGGTTGTTTTATTTCCAAACTAAGATTATAACCTAAAAAGAAGTGTTCAAAGTCCAAACTAATCTTGTTTCGCTTCATCGTATCTATATTATAGTCGCCACACAAAACGATACGCTTATTATTATTACTACATAATGGTTTCAGTATGATATCTAAATTTTCATAAAATATATTCAAGTTGTTAAATTTGGGTGGCCTATACACGCATATAATAATTAATTTTTGTTTGATCAGTTCTATGCCACAACACTCGAAAGCGCCCATTATTGATCGTCGTTTTATGTCGGGCAGTTCTTTAAAATCAAGGTCTCTTTTGCCGTGTGGTTGACGGCATAGAATACAAGTGTCACCACCCCCTATCTTCCCGTGGGTGTCGTAAGAGGCGACTAAGGGATAACACGATGCAAATACCATTTTTGCGTAGAGCTAAGACTACAGAACAAAAGGCAGACAGAGCGCGCGGAACACTTGCGTGAGGCCACTAAAGCAAATACAAAATTGAAAAGCGAATACAAACTCGGCTCAGTGCGCTGCGAAGCATCGCACAGTTCACACGCCACGATCAATCAAGCTTTTAAATTCATAAAATGCCGTCTTGCGTTTTTAAACATTGTAAAAGTTGTTTCCAAAAGCAAAAACGGGAAGATGGTAATATATTTTTACAGATAACTATGGATTATTTGACTGTTTTATAATATTATTTCGATAAAATTCGTATTTCTGCAGAAAATATGTAAGTGTTGCCAGTTTACGTCGACGCCGTTCTCCCTGAATTAGGGAAAATGCACTTGTCTATTGATTATGTAATAATGATGGTCATGTTAATGAAAAATACATTAACGTAATGTAAAATTATATTGTAGATTATCTTTCTTCTTATAAAATATAGTAATAGAATTTCCATTAGTATATACTTACATTGTTTTGAGTTCGATCCCCAAACGATCCAAATATTCGTGTACACATGGCTCCTCGTCAAGCTTTATACACTTTGACCTTTGTACCGTTCTTATGGCGTAGGGAATAAGTATCAAAATCGTACTGCAACTGTTTAGCTTGACTTGGCGCATTAAGTACAGAAACAGAAATCATTGATTGCAGCCATTATTAATTTTTAATTGCAATTTTTTTAGTTTTGATTTATGAATCATAATATTCATAATTTATTGTGTGCATGACAAAATGTTTATAGCTAATTAATATTTAGGACGCAAGCCTATTGCAACTAACCAAACATTTCCAGATACTATACTGAGAATATATATATCTAAACAAAAAATAAACAACATATTCGCCGATCTAAGATCTGAACCCCATGATTGGTATTCGTAAATAATTATATGTAGTTGGTATTATATAAGTATTTATTCTGGATCGAGGGTATTAATCACAAAACATAATCTATTTATTTCTCAATTTTCGAATAAAATTAGTTAAAACTTTACTCAGTACCTACATTTAAGAAATGTATTTATAAAAGCATACATTAATGGTTTCTTTTATTTGAATCATTTTCATAACAGCATTACATATTAAAAGCATTAATTAAATCCATGGTAAATTCTTCAAAACCGCAAACGAATATAAAATATGTAATATTTTTATATCCGTTTGCAAAAACTATATACAAGGTAGTGGGAGATTATTCATAATCTGGCAACTTTACACACACATAGGCGCGCGTGTCCGTACAGTGCCAGTCGCCAAATGTCACGCACACATAGCCGTCAACGTGCCTCACTTAGTCGGACGAATACGCTCCATCTGGTCTTAAATCTGTGGCGTAGAGACGGAAAACTCGACATCAAACCCTATACGACTGCCTCGTTGGTCTCGCGGCATAAATGTGCGCGTGGGATCGGGAGGTCCCGGGTTCGATTCCTGGGTCGGGCAGTGTTATTGGGTTTTTCTTTCACGAAATTCTCAGTAGCAGCACGGATTCTGGAAATGTGCCCGGTACGGCAATAGGCTCGCCCCTTATTACGTGGGACTAAAGTATATCTGGCGAAAAGTGGATGTAGAAATACACCTCTGCCTACCCTTTCGGGGATAAAAGGCGTGACGTTATGTATGTAAGTACTGCTCCTCCTCTTTTTGCACCACGCCTTGCAAAACATGCTGCTAATCGGTAGTTTGGGAGGTTTAGTAGATTTTCTTGTCCAAGCATGATAAAGTGCTCTGTAATGCATAGAACGTCTATATCTTTCGTTGTGTGATTAATTCTTGAAGGTGGACAGTCAATAGGTCTGATTTATTCAGGAGACCTGCAATAATTTGATGTAGTATGTTGAGATTGTTGCTTGAGAAAAAACATTGGGTTTGTCGTTGTTTTTTCGGTATTTTCTTCTTCTTGGTCGCGTAGGAGTTCAGTTATTAATATATTTAAATTATAGTAGATATTTTTCAGACCATTATTATTTAGCCGGCCTGTATGATAGTCCGTGTGGTGACGGATTAAGAATAAGAAATGTCACCACCCCGTATCATCCCATGGGTGTCGTAAGAGCCGACAGAGGGAGCATATTATGCAAAGAACAGCACTGTAGGAGAAGGAAAACTTGATACAAACCCTATACCAACCCGTTTGGCCAGCGTGGTATAGTAGGCCAATTCCTCCCTTCAAAGGAGAGGCCTAGTCCAGCAGTGGACTGTTGAAGGCTGATGATGATGTTAATTTTAAATTGGAGTCCATCAGCGTAGCGTAGTTGTGTGTAACGTTGTCTAAATATAACATATAGTTGAACGTCTCGATTCGCCAGTTAAACATCATTTCAAATTCAAATTCAAATTCAAAATCCTTTATTCATTTGGGTCACAATGTGACGCTTATGAACGTCAAAATAATAAATTTATAAAATAATTACTTATACTCAAATTTAAAACATTATTACTGTATTTTACATTACATATTGTACATTTACATTTACTGCCACATTCGCAAAGCAATAGGTAGAACCATGAGAAAGAACGGGCAATAAAACTCACGGTCACTCTTTTTCATCGCCAGGTTTAGCATAATACACAATTTACATTTTGTAAGGTGCTGCAACTGTTACACCTTCTATATCACTTGTATATATTTACTGTACATCATAATACTCAAGCATAATACTTTTGGTTAGCCTCCTCAGAATAGACATGGTGAAACAGGAGCATCCACTTACATTATATATACATATAATAAAATGGTAGGAAAGTCAAAACTGTACATTGAATATTTTTTTTAAAGAATAATTGGGGTGTGATCTACTATCGATACCGAGGCCAAAAATATAGTTTTTAGAATTTTTGTCTGTTTGTCTGTTTATCTGTTTGTCCTTATATCCGGGATAAAGTAAAAAAGTACTGCATGGATTTACTTCAAATTTGGCACAAATATTATTAAAAAGTCGGGTCATAATATAGGCTACATATTATCACGCTATGACCTACAGGGAACGAGCAGAGAACCTTTATTTCTTCAACGCATTCTGTAACAACGTGTAATGTAACAATGCATATCTGAATGTTGTTATTATGTTAACTATGCTATAAGCTAGCTACACACTATAAAAATCACGCAATATAAGTAACTTAGGCTGATAAACATAATTAATTGAATTTAAGTAGAATCAAGACAATTTTAATGCAGCGCCATCTAAGAGAGTTCAAAAACATCAAGTCGAATTACATCTGTAAGCCCTTTTTGGATATAAATAATTTAAATTTGAACATGTTGGCGACGTTAATAGTTGTTTTCAAAAGTCATAGATGGAGTTGTACATTTTCTTCTTAAAAATTTTATTTTTAATTCGTTTCAGAGATGAGCAAGACTATAAGTTGAAGTTATTTAATTAATTAACCACACCATCGCCACACTTTATTGCTTACATCATTTCTGTCAGAATAAATAGTAACAGAGATAGTACAAAGTAAACATTTTGGTCACATTGGTGTAATTATTGCTTCTTAATTAATATATTTTCATGTCGCATGTAAACTTGCTTTAAATTGTCTACCGGGATATACATATAGCACGTACCTTTGTTTGGATTATCTGTATATAAACATTAGTGAGATGCGGAACTAGCTAGATTATTTTTACTCACACACAGCCATTTATTTATTGTTACGTCTGAAGCGGTTTGGCGGATACTGGTGTTCTCTATACATGAGAAGCATCCTACCGTAATGCATTTACACGACCACCTAGAGAACGGCCAGCGCATATATTTTGATCCCGACAGCGTTGCTGAGCACCTGGAAAATCCGCGTCAAACAACTCTCTTGGCATTTTTCAGGCTCTGTAAAATCGATCAGTTTGGGAGGTTCCTTACGTATGACGAGATGCCTTCATATTACACGTACGACAAGCAAAAGGGTGTATTTAACCGACTTTGACGAGCAGGTGCTGTGGAAGGTTTTCCGGGAAGTTTCAAGGACACCGCATTTTGTAGAGTTTATACCGTACTTTTATATTATTTGTGTAATAATGTCGAATGCTATTTTCTGCGGTTGTTACTTCACACGGTCCGAGGCCCAACGTCTTTCGCCTTTCTGAGGACATTTGATGGCGTGGAGTATCCCACTTACCGCACAGCCTGCGTAGTACGTTACTTTCTCGACGGTGACCAATACTGGGATGACAACCTCGCGGAGGCGAGCGTCAGTGACAGTCCCAGCCGCATGCGTCATCTGTTTGACGTCATCTTGGTGTTTTGTGGAGTCGCGAACGAGGTAGCGTTCTGGGAGAAGTATCGCCATCATCTGTCTGAAGAATTTCTACGAGCTTTGAGGCGTGTTACTAGAGACGAAGTCGAAGTAACTGATGACCGCGTGCTGAACACCTGTCTCAGTTACTTCAAGACGTGGTCATTTCTATCAGCGGCAATCCACTGGTCAAATATTTGTTACCAGCTTCTCAATCATCACCGCATCAAGACCGTGAAAATTGGGAGTATAACGCTGAGGCAATTTGAAATGACCACCTTACGAATTTTACGACACCGTCCTTGAAAGCGTCGGGCAAAGCCAGGCTAAAATGTTTTTCTTGGATGCTCCTGGTGGAACAGGAAAACCTTTTGTTACTACTGGCATACTTGCAGAGGTAGCGTCGCCGGCAATTGCTGCCACACTGCTTCCGGGTGGCAAGACAGCATATACCATGTTTAAATTTCCCACCGATTTAGAGAGCGCCGTAACACCCGTTTGTGGTGTGTCACGTAACAGTGATAAGGGACACGTGCTCAAGGATTGCTCTCTGATCGTATGGGATGAGCGTACGATGGCCAATAGGAAGGCAGTTGAGGCCATGGACAGAACCCTGCAGGACATCCGCAGGAACGAGCATTTAATGGGTGGGCACAGTTCTGTTCAGTGACGATTCCCGACAAACGCTTCCCGTGGTGACGCGGGGATCGAGGGCTGACGAGGTGAGTCATCATCATCGTCATCATCAGCCTTTAACAGTCCACTGATGGACTAGGCCTCTCCTTTGAAAGGAGGAATTGGCCTACTATACCACGCTGGCCAAACGGGTTGGTATAGGGTTTGTATCAAGTTTTCCTTCTCTTACAGTGCTGTTCTTGCTCCCTCTGTCGGCTCTTACGACACCCATGGGATGATATGGGGTGGTGACATTCCGTATTCTTAATCCGTCACCACACGGACAAGGTGACTGCTTCGTTGAAATTATCTTTGTTGTGGTCACGAGTTCGTATGCTGCGCTTGACCATTAATATGAGAGCTCAGCTTGGCGTCAATGCACGTGCTCAACAATTCTAAGATGTCTTTCTAAGTCTTGGCGAAGACACTCTACCAGAGGAGAGAGGTGGACAAGTGGTGTTTCCAGAGTCTCTCAGTAGAGTTGTATCCAGCTTAGAATTATACAGCTGTATACCGTAATAGCAGAATTCGTGAGTGTGTGAGTGATCGTGATCATTTTTGACGCCCAAAAATGATCAGGTTGTAGCAATTAACGAATGCATTCTCTCGGAAATTGAGGGGAATGAAGTGGTCTACATCTCTATAAACAGTGTCGGCGAGCAAGAAAACGCCACACATTATCCCGTGGAATCTCTGAACTCCCAGTCAGCAAGTGAACTTCCAGCGCATAGCATCAAGCTGAAGGTCGGTGTCCCGATTATGCTTCTTCGGAACCTATCTCCTCCGAAGTTGTGTAAAGTGACCCGCCTGAAAGTCATCTCGCTCCACAGACACACCATTTAGGAAATTCTTATGGGTTGTGGCGTCAGCGAGGCAGTATTTATACCACGCATTCCTCCCATACCTCATAATTCAAGCGCATACAGTTCCCCGTGAGTGTTTGGTTCGCGATGAACATCAATAAGTCGCAGAGGCAGACATTGAGGGCAACGGGTGTCCTGTATGTCGCTTGCTCCTGCGTCACCAGTCCTGCTCTCTTTACATTTTGGCTGCGGAGAGCCAAACCACTAATGTTGTATATCGAGAAGTCCTATAAGTATGTATTTTACCCTGTTATGTATTCCTTATTTTCTCCATCTGCTTCAGTCACAACTTATGACTTAATTCAGCAGAATCACCATAAAGTCATTTATTCAAAGCAGAGCGATAATTAATTAATATTTTTTAATACTCACATAACTTCGAAAAGTCATAGGTGTGTGCCCGGGGTAGCTGGGGATCGAACCCAAGACCATCGCGTCTCGGCAGTCCGTTACATACACCACTGGGCTATCGCCGCCGCGTATTTTTTAAAAGGCATAATCGTAGGTATTTATTTAATAGTTAGGTGCTGTATAGCGTTCACGCAGACGACGTCGCGGGCAGCAGCTAGTATATACCTAATAATGCAGGCAATCCGCGAAAGTGATCAGAACCATGATGGAAATGATGCAGTTAAATATTAAAATGTAATACCAGCCCGCAAGACCGTCATCGACCAGTCATCGCAAGTAGCACCCGTTCACGAGTATGACGCATGGGCCAGCCATCATCCCTCTCGCCATATTAGAGGGACAGGGATGACCCGACACACGACGCCACCACAAGAAATGACATTTTAGTGAGCATGACGACAACGGTATACGAACCAGCAGTAAGAAACAATCTATTGGTATACTGACCATGACATTGTGTGTTCATTACATTTATATGTTGGTATTCACAATATAATATTGGTATGTTGCACTGTTTTCAATATTTCTCGCATATGAATGATTAGATTACAGTAGTTGTTAGTTTTTCGGAAGTCTTCTTCGCCTATGTGGACTATACAACAGTCTTTTAAAGTGTAGTTGGTAAGTTTCGTCTGCATATCGTACTTCTATACCGCAACCCGGTGTGAGGTAATGACATACTTGAAACTTATAAAAGGTTTCTTTAGCTGTTGATTAAATTCTGTTGGTTTTATCACTACTTATAATACACATTTTATGTTTTTCATATGTATTTGGAGGGAAACAATTAGCTTTTTGTATTGTTTGTGGCGAAATTAGTTGTTTAGATTGTGTTTTCGTCTTTGTTTTTAGAGGTGTTAACTCCTTTGATTTTTTGTTTGGTGTACAACGTTCACTCGTAAGCATTTTAGTCGCTTTTTTAGCATTTCGTGTTTTGTATGCATGTCATGTAATGCTTTTTTGAGCTCCATATTTTCTAACGATAAGTTATTGACCTCGTTATGTGCAGCATTCAGTTCCATTTTTATTCTGTGCAATTCGTTACGTGGCTCCTGCAGCGCATCGCTTTCGTCATCCGATATACTCGCCAGACTATTGGTAGTGACATCTAACGTACAGGTGTGGGTACTATTAGAATCGTCGTCGAGTTTGATATCTGTCATCGATTTTGTGTGTGATGCCTTTCGGCATGTGATGTTTTCTGTATTCATCTTCTATACTATAATAAAACTGTAGAGGTGAAAAAGTCTGTACATTAAAGATATTTTGACGAAAATTAGCTAAAAAATCTAGGAAAATGCTAAAAAGCAATACTTGATAATTTTTAGAATTTATGTCTGTCTGTCTGTCTGTCCGACGTCTTTCCCTATGTTGCTAAAGATCTCTAAAATGGCGAAATTGATTTCAATAAAACTTACACTCATGTACAAAGGATACTGAAACCTATAAAATAGTATATGTTACATCACAATCGGTTGAGTGGTTTTCGGTGTACAGCTTGACCTCTCCTTTGTACGTAGTCCCAAACAAAACAGGGATCATCCAAAACTGGTTATATATATGGTGCCATCTATGATCATTATAAGTTTGTTCGTAAAAGTATAGTTATTCTAAATAGGTAACTTCAAAGTGTTTTATGGCTACTCACCGACCGATAGATGTCACTATTTTCAAATAATTTTCTAGCAAAATAAATGTTTCTTGCAAAAAAGACAATAATTATGTGTCTTTCTTTCTGATATTAAAAAATAATAGAGTATAATATTCGGCACTTTCATAAACAAAAAGTCTCTGTGTCAAAATTTATTACAATGACCACTTAATTTAAACGGTCAATCTCATTTATTTCAAATTATTATGTTTATATAATAGTTATATACTTAATCATTGCATTATTATTTATTTTAAATGAGGTGTGGTTGACGGCATAGAATACAAGTGTCACCACCCCCTATCTTCCCGTGGGTGTCGTAAGAGGCGACTAAGGGATAGCACGATGCAAATACCATCTTTGCATAGAGATGGAAAACTCGACATCAAACCTTATACGACTGCCTCGTTGGTCTCGCGGCATAAATGTGCGCGTGGGATCGGGAGGTCCCGGGTTCGATTCCTGGGTCGGGCAGTGTTATTGGGTCTTTCTGTCACGAAATTCTCAGTAGCAGCACGGAGTCTGGAAATGTGCCCGGTACGGCAATAGGCTCGCCCCTTATTACGTGGGACTAAAGTATATCTGGCGAAAAGTGGGTGTAGAAATACACCTCTGCCTACCCCTTCGGGGATAAAAGGCGTGACGATATGTGTGTATGTAAATACAATGACTATATATCCTTTTTTCAATAAATTGTCGATTAGTCCATATTATTTTCTATCTCGGTCGGTTTGTATATGTAAACATAGATGGTGTTGAATAATAATATAATAATAATAGTTATTTATTTCAGACATTAGTCCATAGGTTAACACAATTTAAAATTACAAGCAACAACCATACTTATACAATTTACACAAGCCAAAATTTTGAAAATTAAAAAGAACAAACACAGAAAAAAGAACATTTAAAATTTGTAGGACAAAGAGAAAAAGCTGCCCACTTATCAAAGGTCAGTGTGCAGACGTATCCAGTGGCGCAGTAGTGGCATAGTAAAAACAGAATAGTAGGATAGCTTCATACAAATCGGCCGCCGCCGCCGCACTGGTTTGAATGTATGCGTGAGTCGCCGGGGCGCCGTGTACGCACGCACTTTTCACGCACACAATCTCACGAGCGCGGCAAGCTCGGCACGGATTCAGTACGGGATGCGCCACGCGTCTGATCGCGCGCATTCATGTAGGTACTACACTGCTCGCCCGCTCGAATTGTTTATGTACATTCAGTTTTGTAATAAACGTTATTAATATTATACAATGTGTTAAACGACAGTAAATTAAACTTGTTACATTTTTTCCCTATAAAGGGCATTTAGATAGTTATTTAACGCTTAGCTAGTCAGTAGGTATTTGAAAAAAAAAATATACAAGCTTAAATTCTGTAGTATTCAGCGCAATCACTTAAAAAAAACGGCGGAAAAGCACGCGCGCCGACAAAGCCGGCGCCGGCACCGCGGTGTAAACACGTGACAACCGGTAAATAGCCCGATTGTTTGGATTATTAGCGATTATTATCCATTAATAGCCATTATTAGCCATCCACTGGCTAATAACCCCGCTATTAATAGTTTCCTTCTATTTTTTCTTTCACCTTAGTAATTTAACTTAACTTAAAAAATAAATGTTAGTCAAAGAAACAAAAAAGAACTAAAATATTAAAACGACATTAATGTAATTAAAAAAATGACTGATTGTAATAGAAATAAATGCATAAAAATATATGTATACATCAACATAGTAATTAGTATCCGCGTTAAAAAGTTCAAATACTACGGAAAATCCCCAGACTGCTAGTATATTATGCGTCCTGCACTTCGCTAGGCGCGATGCACACAAAGGGCACTTAGAGGTCTGGATGCGTGCCGGCCAGTGATCGGCGTGTGCGGCGTAAGCGGTGGTGCGGGCGGAAGGGGCTCGCCGCGGCTCTCGCTTTGACCAATGCCGAAAGGCGCCGCCGGCAGGGTATGCATTCAATTCAGACGTATCCGAAAGAGACAGCAATAGCACAGGCAGTTCATCAGTTAGTCGCTTGACGTGGTTTAGTAAGGACGTTGTGTTTCTACGTTGTGCGTTTTCAAAGTGATAGAATGGTGAGACCAAAGAATAATCTCGTGTGGAAAAATTATGAAAGTTTGGAAGATAAATCAGTGAAATGTAAGCACTGTGATATGATTTATAAACAAGCCAATTTAAAAAGAATGACTCAACATTTAACTAAATGTTTTAAGTGTCCAGTTGAGATAAAATCTAATATATGTGGTAATTCCTCAAGTTGTCAGACAACAAACCTAGAAAAAGACCAAAATTTAAGCCAGTCAAGTATTTTAAGCAAAAACTCTAAAGTATCTGAACCAGGAACCACTCATTGTGATGTTTCTTGTGAAATGACCACGGAAGAAAAATCAAGATTAAACATTAAATATGCAAAGGCAGTGTTCGTGACTCGCTGTCCGTTGTCTTTACATCAACACCCTCTATGGCAAAGTTTTTTTGATGATTTAAACCCATTTTATAAAATACCAACTAGAAAAACACTCTCAACGACGCTTCTTGAAAGTTGTTACAATGAAATGAAGCAGTCTATGACAGAGAAGGTAACCCTAAGCCAATACTTGCACTTACAATGCGATGGTTGGAGCAATATTCGACACGAAGGGATTATCAATTTTGTTTTATCAACGCCAGAACCTGTTTTTGTAGAATCTCTTCCTACCGAACAATCACGTCATACAGCAGAATATATTTCTTCGCAAATCATTCGTATTATGAAAGAATTTGATGAGAAAAAGTTCATTGTTCTAATCGGAGATAACGCTAAGAATATGCAAAAGGCTTTCCAGCTAGTTAAATTGCAATATCCGCATGTCACCAAGCTTGGATGTGCTGCTCATATTCTGAATTTGTTATGCCACGATTTCATCAAAATTGATATTATAGATAAGATTATAAGCAGGGCAGTCAAAGTTGTGAATTCTATAAAAAACCATCAAGTTTTAAGTTCATTATTTCAGGACATAGTAAAATCCAAAGGATCTGGAGAAACACTTAAACTACCAGTAAAAACCAGATGGAGTAGTCATTTTACCTCGTTAAAAAGTTTACTAAACACAAAATCGGCATTGAAAACACTAGCCATAGACGAAAAAGCTGCAAATCTTCCTTCAGATATTAAAAATGATTTGCTCCAAGAATCGTTTTGGGACCTTTTGAAGCAAATTTCTTGCATCTTAGAGCCATTTGCCGATGCTATTACTAAATTAGAAGGCGATAACGCAAAAATTGACAAAGTATTTCTTACATTCAAAAACTTAAGGTCACAAGTCAGCTTTGTTTTATCTGATGTTACAATTCTTGACAATGATGATAAGAAAACAATTATGACATTTATTGACAATCGAACTAAAATGGCTATTCATCCAATACATTTCGCAGCTTATTTGCTCAACCCTGCTTCACACGGAATAGAATTAGATTCTGACGAAGATATTAAGGCAATGCAATATATTTATGAACTGGCCCAACATTTTAAAATAAATATCATGAAAGAGTTAGCGGATTATAAAGCAAAAGATCATTTTTGGAAGAATCGATTTATCTGGTCACAAGTTGAAGAAACAGATACACTTAGCTGGTGGAAGGGGATCTGCAGCTCTACTCAGCTACACAAAATCGCAATAGCTATTTTATCAGCTCCTTGCACGTCAGCAGCCACTGAAAGGACATTGAGTGCTCAAGCTGACATACATACAAATAAAAGGAACAAATTGACAACTGAACGGGCGGGGAAAATAACCTACATCTCACACAACTGGAATTTAGAAAACAAACCGTCATCAAGTAAGATTATAGAAAAGGGCCTTCACATGGATTGTTTTTCGGAACCTTGCTCTCCAAACGTAGAGGTTGAAGAAATGGATTGTGTTTCGGAAACTTGCTCTCTAAACTTAGAAATTGAAGAAATTGCCTGTGGCAGTGATGAACATGAACAACTAAATGCACAGGATATGGATCTGACGGACCCCTTACGGGACGATAAATTAACAAACCTTCGAAAAGTTGATGATTCTAGTGAATCTAGCAGTAGTTAGAATAAAAAATATTTCATTATTTTAGTAAAAAAAATGAAAAGAAAAAAAATGAAAGAAAAAAAAACTGAAAAAGATAAAAAAAAAACATTACAGACACAAAAAAAAAACAAAAAAAAGATACCTAAAAATCGTCGCAAATGATTGACAATAAAAAAAAATCGTTGTACATAGCTGATCAAAAATTTCTAAATGGGCCAGGTTAATTTTAAATTACTTTATTATATCTATTGTATTAACCTGACAGTCCTAAGCCTGAAAAACCATGAAGGGAAATTTTTAATCGCTAGTAAATTAGTATAACATTAAAATAGCAGGGTTACTATCCGAAATCGGCTATTAATGGCTATTAATTGCTTTTAATCCATTATTAGCCAAATGATATTAACCGGATTATTAGCACTACCCATCTCTACCCGTGCGTCATCGCAAGAGTAGGCAATTAACTCGCCGAGCGGCTTTAGCTAACCTACTATTCTGTTTTTACTATGGTAGTGGAGAGTCCCACCTATCCACGAACACGCTTAGCACGCCATTGTGGCTGGACCTGACACGATTTAACAGTGATGCGCATTGCTTTCTTATAACGGCATTAAAACCATCTGTGTGAGCTGCCGCAAACATGCTCGACGCGCTACAAAATCGCGGCAGCCCCAATAGCAGCTCTAAATGCGTTGTTATATTGGACACGTAAGGCGCTGTACGCTCCCAATGTATAGTTAACCCACAGGCTGCATGTGTACAAGGCTTGGCAATAGGATTTAAAAAGTGTTACTTTTACTGTATTACTGCAGTGTGCGAACCTGCGGGCCAACATATTACACCGGACAGCTAGCGCCCTACGTGCCCTCTCTATGTCTTTAAGGTCCTCAGAGACCCAGTGGCCCAGATACTTGAAATGAGCGACTTTATTAATAGTGCTACCAGCTAATGTTATTGACACAGACTCCATCTATGTAGCACCCGACATTGGCACTGCTGAGTTCACCGATAAGTTTATTTATGTATAGATTGAAGAGCTTAGGCGATGTCAGACCACCTTGCCTCACTCCGCACTGCAACCTGTAGGTACACATCCGAAAAAGAGCCTGCCCATCGTACACTGTTATTTTGGTTATTGTACCAGTAGTTAAAAATAGATACAACCTCCGTTGAGCAAATGACGTCATTTTCTGAATGGCGGTGTTAAGATTCTCCGAGGATCGGTGAGGTTTTCGGATAATTTGCTTTCGTCGTCGTTGGATTACTTAGATTGTATATTTGACGTTACTTATGAATTTATGATTGTTGTGTGTTATCGTGTTTCTTTGATTTCTTTCGTTCGTTCGTGTTCTGTTCTTATACAGGTGTCTCATTGTCTCATTATTCCCAATTTCCCACTCCTCACGTCACGTACGTGGAAATCTTTGGGCGGGAGACTGAGGCCTGAATTCAGATACCTCTTGAATTGCTCAACGGGGCTATCTTACTTTCGGTAGGGTTGGATATTCGTAGTCCTGTGTGTATTTTCTAAATAAATCGCAGGGACAGACACTTGAAACTGCTGGAATCGACATTCGAACATGATGTTTTTCACATGATCAGTTATATGTGGCATGTTTACGAGTTGGTAAAACAGTTAATGTTGTGTATAAAGAAATTCTCTAAAGATATATATTAGTTATATAATATACATATACACATACACATACACATACACAACGTCACGCCTTTTATCCCCGAAGGGGTAGGCAGAGGTGTATTTCTACACCCACTTTTCGCCAGATATACTTTGCTCCCACGTAATAAGGGGCGAGCCTATTGCCGTACCACGTTGATTCTACTTATATTCAATTAATTATGTTTATCAGCCTAAGTTACTTATATTGCGTGTTTTTTATAGTTTGAAGCTAGATTATAGCATAGTTAACATAATAACAACATTAAAATATGCATTGTTACATTACACGTTGTTACAGAATACGTTCAAGAAATAAAGGTTCTCTGCTCGTTCCCAGTAGGTGATACCGTAATAATATGTAGCCTATATGGTGACCCGACTTTTTAGTAATATTTGTGCCAAATTTGAAGTAAATCCATGCAGTACTTTTTGAGTTTAGCCCGGACATAAGGACAAACAGATAAACAGACAAACAGACAAAAATTCTAAAAACTATATTTTTGGCTTCGGTATCGATTGTAGATCACACTCCTAGTATTCTTTAAAAAAAAAATTCAATGTACAGTTTTGACACATTTCCAGACTCCGTGCTGCTACTGAGAATTTCGTGACAGAAAAACCCAATAACACTGCCCGACCCAGGAATCGAACCCGGGACCTCCCGATCCCACGCGCACATTTATGCCGCGAGACCAACGAGGCAGTCGTATAGGGTTTGATGTCGGGTTTTCCGTCCCTACGCAAAGATGGTATTTGCATCGTGTTATCCCTCAGTCGCCTCTTACGACACCCACGGGAAGATAAGGGGTGGTGACACTTGTATTCTATGCCGTCAACCACACGGCCAATAAAAAATACATATAAAAGTTATGAATATTATATACTCTTGGGATAAATGTCATGCTAATTAAATTCCAACATTTACGCGAACGAAGTCGCGGGCACAGCTAGTAATATATAAAATCCTTGCGTTACTGACTGACTGACAGACACGCTACAGCCGAAACTATTGGGAGCAGGAAGCTGAAATTTGGCATGTATGTTCCTTGGGGACCGTAGAGGTGCACTAAGAAGTGATTACCCGAAATTCCCACGGGATCGGTCAAAACGGGTAAATTAAAAAAAATGTAGGTGAAGCTGCTGGTTTTTAATTATTTGTAAATCTATTGGAGGCAATAATATTCCTTGGCTGCGGCGAAAGTGACGTCATTTTAAAGATTGATTTGAAGAATGCCTTCAACTCAGTGAATAGGGACACCTTGCTGTCACAAGTCAAACTAGAAACACCCAAAATTTTCAAATATCTTTGGCAATGCTATAGGCATCCATCCAAATTAATTTATAAGGACAATTTATTAGAATCAGCAGTTGGTTGTCAGCAAGGTGACCCTCTCGGGCCAGTCATATTTAGTTTAGCCATTCATCCCATTATAACACAAATAAATTCGAAATTAAACATCTGGTACTTGGATGACGGGACTCTTGGAGGCGATGTAGCCACGGTTCTACAAGATTTAGAATTTTAAAAAGATCAGTTTAGCATTATCGGCTTGGAACTAAATTCCAATAAATGTGATTTTTTAATAAATGACTCATTAGAACACTCATCGGTACTTTCAAAATTTAATTCTTTGACGCCAAATATAAAAGTAATCACTAAATCTCCCTTTCGCCTTCTCGGGTCCCCCATTTTTGAAGAAGCTTTTGAAAATTTCGTAAATGAGAAAATTCAAAATTTCTGTGAATCTTCAGAACGGCTATGCAAAATCAATTTACATTCGGCTTACACAATTATTCGGCATTGCCTCTTCACTCCAAAATTCACACATTTTCTGCGGTCATCTCCCTTTTGGAAACATTCATCTCTTTTGGAAACCATAGATAATGTGATTCGAAACACTTTGAGCAAAATTCTAAATCTTAACATGAACGACCGAGTGTGGCTTCAAGCAACTTTACCAGTTCGTTTGGGCGGCCTCGGCGTTCGCAAAATTACCGATGTCAGTTTGCCAGCGTTTTCGTCCTCGGTCCATGGCACTGAGGAATTGACCAGGAAAATGTTAGAACCCACTGTAACGGGTTCTAGAATAGAAACGCAGAAGAGTGTCTTATGCGTTTATTTGTCGAGTATTGCCTCGCTTCCTATGCCGAGTATGACCGACCAACAACACGACACTGGCCTGAACACTAAGGGCTGCAGTCTCCCACGCTGTTCCCTCCGGTAGTGTGCAGGGCAGGCTGCGCGTAGCGGGCAGATCCTCGCAGACTGTTGGTTCAGCTGGCAGGCGCCGTCGGTGTGTGTGCGATGAGCAGGGCAGGGCCAGACTCTTCGGCAGAGGTGACGCCGAAGACGATGCAGGGAGGTGTAGCGGTCTAGGGTAGCGTAGCCCGGAGCTTTAAGGTAGACCTGGAACCCACAGCTGGGACCAGGATACACGTACAACGTATAAGGATAGAGTAGCGGTAATTAGTCAGTATAGAGTAGCGGTAGTTGGTCAGTATAGAGTAGCGGTGCCGGCCTCTCTGTCGGCCCCTTTATATACCCGGCTCTCCATCAGAGTTGGAGTCGCTACGTGACCATATATGGTCAGGCTTCGCGAGCGCGGACGATGGCCTTCTCTGATTGGCCGAGCGTATGGACGGTATATGACGCAGACGCGGTAGGTACCGGACATACGTTACAATACCGCCCGCCTTAGGAGAGGATTTTACGTGGCTAACAAGAAAAATCCGACTAGCTGCGTTAGGTCTACGAGTCCGCTACTGTCCAAGCTAAGACGGCATATAGAAAGAAAGAAGGGAAAGTCTTATATGGTTTGTAACAAATAGTTAGGCGCCATAGTGTATAAGTTTTAAGTCTTTTATGTGCCAAAACCCAATAGAATTTCCAGACGCGTCCGACAACTCGTAAACGAGAGGCGACTTTTTAGTAATCACTGTGCACTTCACGAATTTAGGGGCTAGTGTCTTACAGAAGGATTTATCCTTATCGCTCTGATAAAAAGTCCTTTTCCACACAGTGTCTCCCACATTATACTCAGCTGGTTTACGGCGTAAATTATAAGTTTGGGAATTAATTTTTTACTCGATCTTAATAAACGGGTAGAAACTTAAACAATATTTAAGTATACATACAACAAACGTGATTTTCTTTTATAGATGATGGTACGGAACCCTTCGTGCGCGCGTCCGACTCGCACTTAGCGAATTTTTATTCATGCTTTCTTCAATCAAAGTATATCAACAAAACTGCCTGTCTGAGTATATAAAAAAAACTACCTGTGTGCTCGATAGATGGCGTTGTGCCGGACGGCTGAATCGCGCTATGGTTTCGTTACCGCGTCAAGTATATAAAGTCTGTGAAGAACCTAAATAACTGTAAATTACTCAAAAAATTGAATAAATTTTTAGAATCACAACGGCTTACTGTTGTGGTGTAGAGGTGGGTCGTACTCGTATACAGCGTTACCAGGTCTCCCGATTTTCCGGGATATCTCCCGATTTTAGGTAATATCTCCCGATGTCCCGGATTCCCCTTCAAAACTCCCGATTTTTTAAGAACTTAAACCGTGGCTTAAACTTTCTTTACGAAAAAGCTGCGTAAAACGAAACAAAATGTAAAATACATTACTTAGTAAAATGCGTAGACCAAACTATAGTCCGTGCCACGAGAACATAGACTTTTTGTAAACAAAGAATTTCTATTAAGTTACTTAGCGATAGTTATGTCAAAAACAAATAATGACAAATCCAATGAGCGCAACGGTACATAGATATGTGTCATTGGAAACTAATATGTCAATGGATCGGGTTTTTATCGATATTATGCGCTGTCAACAGGATCTTTTAATGTTTTGAGGTACTGACGCCTAGAATGTCAACATTTGGCGTGAGTTCATTGAAATTTTACATTCTCGGGCTTAACATGCATTTATCAGAGGACAAAATTAAATTTTAAGTTATCAAGAAGGGGTAAATGTAAAGTTCAATACAAGTTTATAGGATCGTAACGCTCTTCCCGCTGTCGGTATCTCGAAAAAGCGGGTGCAAAATAGCAGATGGCAGAAAATTATTTATAACTACAAAAGAAATTGCGTTTTCAGACTACCGTTACTTTTAATGGATTTTGTTTAAGTTCATTCTGACGATTTCATTCACAGACAACGTAAAATCTCCATGCCTAGAAATTTTTATGCGATGTACTAGCTAGTTATCTGTACCTAATATTATTCAATGTTGGTCAATAATTTAATATTTTAGGATAGGTATGCTACTTTGAGCAAATGATTTATTGTCAATTATTTAAAAAAATTGTGCCAATAATAGAGTAGCATGTATGTACTCTATCATTAACATACATGGTAGTCCATTTTTCCTTAATTTACAGAATAAATTACCTGTAAAACGACAAAAAACGACCATTCAAACACAAAATCAAATATTTTTATTTCAGTAAAATATAATAATATAAATTTAAAAACATAGTGGCATAATATTAGGCATTGAAAAAGAAAGACTGTTCAAAAAGTATAAAATCTAAAACACAACTGTATGAAAAAAGGTGTGAAGCCCTGAATGTTTGTTTACAAAAAGTCTATCTTCTCGTGGCACCAACTATATACTTTAACGTAATGAATTAGAGTTGATTATTCTAAAGCAAAGTTTTGACAGTTCTAGTTTCCTAATTTTGCAACATTGCAAAGAGAAACAAACCGGTTTTTGCTTTGATTATCCGGCCCAATTAAGACGCATACTTCAATAAGTAGCTTAAAGGATAGATACAGTATTTTTAAATAGATCGTATTAAAAGAATACAACCAACCAACCAGCAGAAGTGAAGTGAAAAAATGATAGAAAAGCACAATAAAACATTTATTGAGTGACTTAATTTTAAGGAAAAATGTATCTCCCGATTATTTTCATAATGTCGCAATACATCTCCCGGATTTTTATTGATACTCCTCCCGTATTTCAAAAATTGGATCTGGCAACACTGCTCGTATAAACGGATTCTAAAGCTAAGCGTTCACTGATCCGCATCGTACGGATCGCACATCGGCAATGCCGACAACTTTTGCGATGCGTGCCGAATTGCCGATGACGTCATACCGAATGTCGTGTATCTAAACATTTTGTTTTCTTTTTTTAGATGTGTTTGCATTTTCTTCCTCTTCTACTAACAAACAAGCAATAAAGACAAATTGTTCTTCTTCGCTTTCTTCATTTCTCACAAATACATGTTCGATCACTGGTAAGTACCTACTTGCGTCGGCAATCCAATCGCTGCCGATACAGTGGACGCAGTATGAAAAAAAATGCGATGCGTCCGATGCGTACGATGCCGATCAGTCGACGCTTAGCATTAGTCTTACGAGTATGAGTACGTGTAAATAAATGTGGTGTTAATGTTAAACAATATCTAGGTTAGCGATGGGCAATGTCGAGATGTTTGTCCAGTCGAAACAATCGCAGTCTTTAAAATTTTTCATCGAGTCGCTGATTGTCTCGATCTGTCATCAAACAATCGAGATGTTTTTCGATTGTTCACTCGGAACAACATTATTTATCAATGCCGGTGGCGATGGTCCTAGCCGTATTTCATTGATTGATTGAATCAGTACTTACTAACTACTAAGGAAAATAAAGTCCATCAAAATAAAGAGAACTTTAGGTGTTCTAGTGATTCTAGTCTACGTCTAGGTAGGTTTATATAAATTATTTAATTACCCTACTATTACTAGCTTTCGCCCGCGGCTTTGCCCGCATCATTATTTTAATAAACAGTAGCCTATGTACCTACTTGCCCCAAGTTTCAGACTATCCATATAATTTCACAACAAACGGCTTAGCGTATTAGCCGTGAACTCCGTGAAGCATACAAATAAACAGATAAAAATACTTAAAAAATACTTTTGTTTTAGTAATCGTCAAACTTCAGGTGAAGATTAGTATGTAGGTATACTATTCAAATTATTGAAGAGCCTAATATGTACCTATACCTACTGAGAATAACGGCAGCAGCAAAAATAAAAACTGAAAGGTTACTAAAAAGTATATAATTATCAGGCCGCGCCACGTTCGCGGACACGACGGTTATAGCGTAACGCGCCGGCTATAGCTGTATATTTATTTTGTGCTCCAATGGCACAACGGCTTTAGCAGACGATTTCCTATACTTTTATCCTATATTTTGTTATTAAGTTTCCCCAAACCAAAAGTTTCAAATCGCTGGGTGTCCTATAACATCTGTTTCTACGCTGTCAAACGTGACGCTACCCGTCACTTTTTGTGTGCGCACGCACACTGACACGTCGCTCATAGCAGCGACATTGTATGGCGATTGGTTCGGTTGGTCGGTAAGTGGCTAAGTGCCAAAAGGAGCGGAACTGCTGTAACATTTTTCGCTCGTGACTTTTGTTGTACCGAAACGGTGATGTTTAAAATAGAAATATTGCCTATGATAATTTGATAAATTGAATCGATTATGTCGGTTTAGTAACGTTTTATTTTGTCCATTGTAAATTTTGACTATGGTCACACTATGAACTGTCAAATCATTCTAATTCTTGTTTCTGGAAAAAAATTCTTGTGTGCGCGCCGTTTTGTTTTGATCCGATCATGCTGCAAAAATTTTATTAGGAATGTGAAAGCACTTGTCACTTTTTAACTTTGTTTATTTCACAAAATAGTTATTATTTTAAATGTTTCATAAAACATTACATTGTCATGTAGTTATACGAAAGTTATGTCTTTTTTGTTCGTCATAATCATAACTCATTTTTAGCACTTCAATCACAGTTTTTTTGCAAGTTTATAGTTTTATCGTAACTTTGTTAATTAGTATTTTTATTTAAGGATTACACTTTCTTGGGTTTTTCACACAGTTTACTACACTTACATGCCGTTTTTTAACACTTTAAACTTTTAAAAACTATTTTAAACTATTACCTACGCGGAGCGCTATATTTACAACCTTACGCTCACCTGAGGAAAAATACATTGATTGAGATATGTCACGTGGTCGACAACTAATTGTTTATGTTACCATTCCAAACGATAGCGATATTCGAAATGAGAAGCTAATCGCCGCTCGCGACCGGCTTGCGAGCTATGCCACGGTAATAATATCTAACAGTATTGTAACTCCATACAACCGCACGAAACTCGAGTTATACCTACGCGCCTCGAGCAGAGTACCCATTAGACTATGCGGACTGTGCCAAGAGTACCCACAGCCGCGATCGTGCCGCAGCTCGCATGCGGCGCGTCTGGTAGGTATATAACTCACGAAGACGGCCGAGTTACAATACTGTTAGATTATATTACCGTGGCTATGCTGACTATTAAATAACACAGAATAAAATTTGAGTTATCAGACTGTAATAATAATATGTATGGAGGTATATAGATTTTCTCATACCTACTTGTTTTTTCCTGTTTCAGCATCTGCCCTAGTCGCAGCCATCTTGCCTGACGACAGAAAAATGCTAGCGACGAAACCTGCGCCAGCCAAGCAAGAAGATCCCGACACACAGTCCTCAAGAATTTAATCTAGATGGACTTTGGAAGTTACAAAATAATAAATAGTTTAAGTTAAGTATGTACGAAATGGCAATGGGCAGGGCACATAGCGCGAAGAACCGATGGTCGTTGGGGCAGGCGGGTTCTGAAGTGGCGACCACGTACCTACCGGACGACGCAGCAGGAGAAGGCCTCCCGCAAGGTGAACCGATGATCTGGTTATCTGGATGGTCGCGGGAAACGGTTGTGTGGAAAATCGGTCTGTATGGAGAACCTTGGGGGAGGCCTATGTCCAGCAGTGGACGTCTCTGGCTGACATGATGATGATGATGTACGAAATACGTTCTTTAAAATATGTGTGTGATAGTAAAACCAAAGCAAGAGAGAAATTAGTATACCTGTGTGTAAAAGAGTGGCTTCGTAGTGTTTGGCGACAACCATAAAATGTTATAAATTATAAATGTAAACGTTTATGTTTGTATAAAAACAAATTACCTAGCTGATTGTTTTATTTTTAACTCATGCATGAGTCATACTTACTTATGACAAATTTTACTTTTGCTCTTTGATATCAAGAAAAAGAACCTTTTATAGAACGAAGGTCATCAGCCCTTTAGGGTTGAGCTTTACCTATCAGCACCGCATCGCACTTTCCTATGCTTCAATCTTTTTCTGTCACTTAGGACTCTCATTTACTAGAGCGAGAAAAAGAGAGGGAACGCGTCAGCACGCCGCGGAATCGAGCCTCTGCCAACCCGCACTTGTCCAGCGTGGTGGACTATGGCCTTACCCTTCTCATAGTGAGAAGAGGCCCGTGCATAACAGTGGGACAGTTTATATGTACACAGGGCCGACTGATGGCACGGCATGCCGCGGGACGCCGTGGCGCGTCGCGGCACGTCGCGGCATGTCACAGCATACTTCGGGACGCGTTATAACGAGGCGTCCAATTGACTGGAATTTAGTATGAATAGCACTTCTTGCTGAAGATGAAGAACGACAAATACAAACTGATATGTCGAAGAGAAAACAATTCTGGATACATTATTTATGAGAACAAGATTTACTAAAAGTGAATTTAGGAACTTATTTACCACCTGATTACGTCGTGGCACACTGCGGGACGCCGTGGCATGCCGCGGCGTCCCGAATTATGCCGCGGCGGGCTGCGGTACGATTGTATCGAAACAAAGTAATATGAATCCTAAACTCATTGAAATAAGAATAAAAATGACTTGATCAGTAAAAAAATCCTTTGCCATGCCGTGCCATGCCGCGACGTCAGTGTGCGCCGGCCTTAAAAGTTACTGTAATGGTGTGACGGACAAACACACGCACGAGTGTTCCAAGAAGACTTTTAATTTTTTTTTTTCACACGAAACGTAGTGTGGTGTAACGAACGAGTGCTGAAATTAATCGAGCTATACCAAAACCATGAATGTTTACGGGATACTCAGAGAGGTTGGACTAGGTTTAGACTAGAGAGAACATGCTCGCTATATTTCCTTAAGGTGGACGCACACCTATCCGAGCCGAACGCGTCGAACGAATCGAAGTCAAGGAGGCCTCGCACATTAGCAAGAATCGAACGCGCCGAAAGAATCGACCGCGCCGAAAGAATCGAGCGCATCGAACAAATGGTTTCCATTTCCTTTACGCCTTTCGCACTGTTATTACATGTGAATTGTGATGGATCTTGACGAGGTTTTTATTTGTCAGTGCTTTATTAATGGAAGATGAAGAAACTATGCGGAAATAGTACTCGCGCGTTGCTCTGTCATACCCAACTGATAAAATGCGAACGCATCGGACGAATCGACCGCACTAACCGCGCCGAATCTGATGACGTCATTTGCATTCTTCTAGGATTTCTGAGGTTCTTCCAGATTCGGACGATTCGACGCGGACAAGTGTGCGAGGTTTCATGAGATTTCATATAAAGAATTCTAAAATTCGTTTCATTCGACGCGTTCGACGCGTTCGGCTCGGATAAGTGTGCGTTCACCATTATACCGAACGTGCAACACGTAATGTCAGTTGGTCTTAGTTGGTTAATCATAACGTCAAATTACGCGACTCATTTAAAGAGGCATAGACTCCTTACAGACTCAAATCTTTGACTGCATTCTCTAAATAGCCGTGCTGTCAAATCCCATTACTAAGGATTGATGGGATTTGACAGTGAAAGGAGATATCGATGTTTTTTGAATGAGGGATAAATACGGAAACAAACTATCGGACATGAATGTAAAACTGTAGCTAGAAGCGACAGCGCGCCGCGGTTTTAGCAACTGCGTCGCGCTGTCGCTTCCACGCCTTTGTTGGCAATAAACAACGACGTCCAACGGTCTAATTTTCTATCACGTGGTTGATAGTAAGCGCAGGTTAATTACATAATTTACTTAGATACCGACCTTAAAAGTAGCGTCTATTAACCTACAGCCTTGTACGGACCAAGCGTTCCAGTATACGCGTAATCTAGGTATGTTGACTACGCGTACAGGATTATGATAGAATACTACGCTTTGCTGCAGTTACAGACTATAAAAGCAAAAGCATACACCAGTGGCGTCTGATAATTTGGTTCCACTTTAAATATTTAGAATACTGATACACTGGTTGTGCAGACATTCAAATTATGGAAATTACAGTTTCACTTATCCGGCTTTGAATCGTTATGGCCTGCATCATATTGGGATGTAAATCGCATTCATCACGCAGCAAAGGAGATGATACAAAAATTGTCTGTTATGTTTCTATTTACTGTCTTAATAGTTATCTTGTTTCTAATGAAGGTATATTATGTGAATAAATAAAAACAAGAAGAGTGTTATTTTTGTTTGAAGATAGATATTAATAAAATATAATAATTACAACGACATTTGACCAAAAATATTTATCGATGAATCATCACTGTTACGAACAACACTCGGTTTCCTAACTCTATGTTTTGTCTACAGTCTGGCTACCACAAGACTGCTATAAGAGCGTGCTGCTAAACTTATCGATAGCTCTTTCTATCATACTGCATGTGCCATTAGAAAGAAGATATCAATCATAGCAACCGCTGTTGTTATTTTGAGTGTTACTTCTATGACTTAATAAGGTTATATTTCTTTGGGGATACTGCTCACAGAGACAATAAAAATAAATTAAAAAAGACTAGATGCATGACTACTGCCGCTGAAATCAACACAAGTTCCTCTGGCGCCATGTTGTCGACGACTGACGTAAAGTAAAAGATGTGTAGACAGACAACGTTGTTCAACAAAAGTTCCGCGCTGACTTTCAACATGTTGGGCAACATGTTGGCCAACTTGCTGTGCAACATGTTGCGCGTCAATTGTTGCCTAGTGGAGACCCGGCTTTATGTTTGAAATTTCTATATTAAAATATAGTCTCCAAAAATATATTTCTGATGAACCATTGGATTTAGCGACCGACATCACCAAGTCAGGAAGGTGTAATATTTTTCTTTACTAATGATGCAGAAATAATTATAAAATAATTATTGATCCAATGCTATCAACATTCCTAGGATAATGTGACAGTCATGGAGTGAACGGGTCACTCTGAATTATCATAATTCACCTTCTCCTATGTCACTACGGCACAAACGGTCGGTTATAATTTTTATTTATTTATAGTCTCACGCCTGTATCCCCGAAGGCAGAGGTGTAAATATCACACCCACATTTCGCCATGATTTTTTGTGTATGTCAGAATGAACGGTCACTAAGCGTATTTAACGTTAAATTTATGCCTAACAATTGCTTCCCTATTGCTTCTATTTGCTTCCTATTCTCAAAAAATTGCTTCCATCGTATTGTAGAAGAAAAAACATTTTAAGAGTGACCGTTCATTCTGATGTCAGGACGGCCGGTCACCGAGTCGTAGTGTCCTTGTTAAATAGAAATATTGAAATTCACGGTGGCCATTAATTACTTCCAGTTTGCTTCTCTCTATGTTTTACAACGATAATACTGTTACTATCGCTGCAATAAAGATATCGACAAAGTGTTGTATAACAATATTTTAAGTGCCTGACAAAAAATAAAGGCAAAACTCTTTTTGAACATTGCAGTTACGCTTGATTAGGCGATAAATCTATGGTATTGAAACGGAGGCATACAGCTAAGTATTATGTTATTAAAAATAAAAAGAAGTGCCTATCGTATTTAGTGACAAAATTTCATACAAATATAAAAGACACATTTAAAGATAATATTTCAATTCTTAACTTCCTAGATAGTGTTCTTATAGGCGCTAGGCACTGTTTGCTAACCCCCAAGTTTATAATCCATATACAAGTAAGTTTGAGAATAGGAAGCAAATAGAAGCAATAGGGAAGCAATTGTTAGGCATAAATTCAACGTTAAATACGCCTAGTGAACGTTCATTCTGACGGACACGATTTTTTTAGGTCCCACGTAATAGGGGGCGAGCCTATTACCGTTACCAGGCAGATCACCAGACTCCGGGCTGCTACTGAGTATTCGGAAAAAAACCTAGTAACACTTTGGCCCGACCCGGGAATCGGACTCGAGACCTCCGATCAGCAGTTGCATACGCTATCCACTGGACCACGGAGGCAGCTCGGTTATAAATACGAGTATAACGAACTAAATCAAGTAATATGCACTCCCTTCTGGCGGGGGTTCGTTCAGGTGTGGACTCCTCAAGGACCCTAGAAATGCAATAGGACTATCCTAAGCAAGTAGTTGCTCTGTTTGTCTTATTGAAAGAGTACCTATACACCCATTCTAGGAAGTGCACATTTGTGTTGGACAAACTCTTCCAACGTGTTCGTTGGCGCCATCGTGCATAACCATGTAGGTATAATTTATGAAGTATCATCATACTGAAACTCATCATCAGCCTTTAACAGTCCACTGCTGGACTAGGCCTCTCCTTTGAAAGGAGGAATTGGCCTACTATACCACGCTGGCCAAACGGGTTGCTAAAGGTTTGTATCAAGTTTTCCTTCTCTTACAGTGGTGTTCTCTGCATAATATGCTCCCTCTGTCGGCTCTTACGACACCCATGGGATGATATGGGGTGGTGACATTCCGTATTCTTAATCCGTCACCACACGGACGAATGCTGAAACTCATCTTATTCAGTATTGTAATACGAAAACACCTGAGTAGGCAGTAATTCCACTAATTATGAAATATCACGATTATCGATTAACGGCTTTCGACTACTTAATCCCTCACTCACATGTTTCTGATCATGCACAAATGGATTTGCAATGACTACACTGCACCAATGATGTAGAGGTTCTTCGTGTCCGTTAATTGGATGTTTGCAAAGTCTCACGTAATGGAAATTTTATTCAGAGTCTTAGTCCTAATAGTCTTTTAGGAAAGAGAAGGGTAGTATTTAAACGAGTGACTGTAAATTAAAGTTTTGAGTGACAAAGATAATTAATTTAGGTTATAGAATTACGTGAGCGACTGACTGCGATTGATGGGAATCAACAGAACAGCAACTTACAAACATTAAGAATTGAGTTACTAATAAT
Source organism: Euclidia mi (assembly GCA_944739405.2). Lineage (NCBI taxonomy): Eukaryota > Metazoa > Arthropoda > Insecta > Lepidoptera > Erebidae > Euclidia > Euclidia mi. The sequence continues at coordinate 106,398,923 of OX123186.2, read as the reverse complement.
ACAAAATGACATACATACATAACGTCACGCCTTTTATCCCCGAAGGGGTAGGCAGAGGTGTATTTCTACACCCACTTTTCGCCAGATATACTTTAGTCCCACGTAATAAGGGGCGAGTCTATTGGCGTACCGGGCAAATTTCCAGACTCCGTGCTGCTACTGAGAATTTCGTGACAGAAAAACCCAATAGCACTGCCCGACCCAGGAATCGAACCCGGGACCTCCCGATCCCACACGCACATTTACGCCGCGAGACCAACGACGCAGTCGTATAGGGTTTGATGTCGAGTTTTCCGTCTCTACGCAAAGATGGTATTTGCATCGTGTTATCCTTAGTCGCCTCTTACGACACCCACGGGAAGATACGGGGTGGTGACACTTGTATTCTACGCCGTCAACCACACGGCAATACAAAATGAGAAGCTTCATAATATTTGGTCGACCTAATACAGGGTGGCGCAAAATTAATGAGCCTTTAGAAATTCCTTATATATTTTTTATGAGATCTCCGGTCATTCTGATATTGAAAATTTAAATTATATGAATCTGATATAAAGCTTTATTATTATTATTAATTAAATGTAAAATTCACTAAAAATAATCATGGACCGCTTTGCTCCCCAAGAACATGGAATAATTGTGTCATCAGTGATAAAAACACAACGTGAATTTGACTCTGCAGCGTATTTTGGTCAAAGAATTTAAGATGGTTCCGTATAAAACTCAGATGACTCATCAGCTGCTGCCTACTGATCACCGAGATCGTCTAGAGTACAGCCAGCGCGTCTTAAACCTCAATCTTGTAGAGGATATTTTTTCTTAAAAAATAATTAATTTGGGTTTATTTGAAATCTCGGGTGTATGTGAACAAACCACAGACTCTCGTAGCTTTAAAAGTAAACATACACCAAGAAATAAGAAACATATCGCAGGAATTGTTACGACTTGTTATGGAAAATGTCATAAATAGGGCTCAAATGTGCTTCAATTCTGGAGGTCAACATTTAATAGACATCAAATTTAAATAATAATGCAACTAAATTTCATGGCACGAATACAGGATGTAAAAAGACCCTTAACGAAAACTGAAACCCCATAATGTATCAATCATTACGAACATTTTTTACTTCTGTACCATACCTGGGAAATTACTGGTTCCGGAGATATTGAGGCCCAAAGTTACTATGAAATTTTTGTAATTAGGTACCTACAATATGGATGCATTTACCCTGCCAACCTGTTCGATAGATGTCCTATGCACACATGGATAAGTAGGGATTTCGAAAATTGCACGTACGTAATTTAATTGGGGATTAATGATGGGTCTTGTCTTGTGAGACGCCCTGTATATATAATTCTAGTTTTCTAATTTAGAAACGCAGTTGTAGCTGAACCAAATAGGGTCATTACTTTTGCGCCACCCGTTATTTGTTTGAGTGCCAACGTTACGTACTGCCTTTTTTTCTATATTTGGCAAATGATTTATTTATACTGAGCGGCATTTTGTCTTAAATGAAGTATTTCGTAATAGAAAAACCACATTGAAAATTACTTTAATGAGCAGAGTACTATGAGGTCACATTTTTATGAAAATTTTCTAATGAATCTATATCTATCTATCTATCTATCGTCACGCCTGTCTCCCATTGGGGTAGGCAGAGACTATCGAACGCCAAATGCTCCGGTTCAAACACACCTCTTTCGCTTCCTCGATATTCATTAACCTCATCATACATGCTCGCCGGTTATGGGTACTTTTAATTTGGCCCTTTTTTAGTACGTCACCTATTTGGTCGGCGTACGTCCGTCTTGGGCGCCCCCTACCGACATCTCCATTCATTCTTACACGATACACTTCTTTCGTATTTCTTCTTTCATCCATCCGTTCCAAATGTGCAAACCATCGCAACATTTGAACCACTTTTTCAATCTTTGACACTACATCTTCTTTCAAACCACACTTTTCTCGTATCACACTGTTTTTCACTTTATCTATCAGCCTTACTCCGCACATACTCCTCAAAGCTCTCATCTCCACAGCATTGATTCTACTTTCATGCTTCTTCTGCCATACCCATGATTCGCTACCATACATCAGCGTTGGCGCCAAAACTCCCTGCAGTACAGCAAGGCCAGCCTTACTTTGAATAATTTCGTTATTGATGATGGACTGTAAGGCGCCATTCACACTATTTCCTGCTTTCACTCTCCTTTCAACATCTCCTTCACATTTGCCATCTCTCGTAAACAAAGACCCTAAATACACAAACTCATTCACTTGTTCCACTTTTTCATCTCCTATCATTATGTTACATTCAGTTATACTGTCTTCCCTCTCTATGACCATGACCTTAGTCTTGCTTACATTCACTTTCATGCCCTTCTTCTTATACGCCTCATTCATTACGGTGACCATCGGCTGTAAATCAGACGCTGACGACGCAAAAAGAACCTGATCGTAGGCGTATAACAGGGTCTTAAACATAGATTCACCCATTCTTAATCAACATTCAGATTCTTTCAGATCAGTCAAACAACTATCCATGAATAGATTGAACAGCCAAGGAGACGCTACACATCCCTGTCTAACACTACGATCAATGTTAAACCAGTCCGTGTAGGCCCCGTTTATTCTGACACAGGAACTTGAATCCCTGTATAAGGATTCAAGTGCCTGTATCAGGCTGCTGCTCACTCCATACACAGAAAGTGTTGACCAAAGTTCATCCCTCACCACTTGATCGTTAGCCTTTTCCAGGTCAATAAAGGCGCAGACAACCTTCTGGTGTTTATTTTTTGCATTCCTGCTGTGACCCTTTTCCCTTGTACAGTGGCACAATTACGGCTTTGTTCCAATCACCTGGTACACAACCGGACCGCCAACATTTATTGAAAAGTAGGTACAGCAGGCTTGCGGTGACGCCTTCGCCTACATTGAGCATTTCAGCAGATATCCTGTCATACCCTGCAGCTTTACCCGTTTTCATACTTTTCATTGCATACCGTGCATCTCTTCAATACTTATATTACTTGCACTATTATCTTCCTCATTCGCTACTATATTCCTAGTTTCACTTTCTCCTCGTTCAAACAAATTCTCAAAATACATATTCCACTGATCCAAGACTTCCTCATGCTCTCTTATAATATTTCCATTTACATCCCTTATCACACCAACTTTTGAGTTTCCAGCTTTGCCTCGGGCTGTTCTTACCAAGTGCCAGAATAATTTGATATTGGTCCGAAAATGCCGAGAAAACTTTCTATCAATTTTATCCTTACATTCTTCTTTCTTTCTTCTCACTGTCTCTTTTACTTTATATTTCAACCTGTCATACTTTTCTTTTACTATTCTCTCATTGACAGTCACACTACCTTGTATCCTTTTGTTGGCTCTTATGGCCAGCAAGTCCATCCACGCTTTGCGCTTTTCCACGACCACACTACTTACTTCCTGATCCCACCATTCATTACATATCTTCTTAACATGCTTCCTCTTGCTTACGCCACATACACATTTTTTTAAATTTATTTTAGATGTTGTTATTCTTTTTTTATGTTTCGTGATTAGCCGTGTATAGTAAAGTTAAAGTCTCACTTCTGAAGCTATGATTAAATGCCATGCATACCTATTACCTGTTAATCGCTAAATATGTACCTATTTATAAGATATCATTGTATTACTTTTAGTGATTAAACTGTTGGTGTGCTTATGAATAAATAAATAAATAAATACTTGTGTAGCTGTCTCTATTACTCAATTCTTAAACTCTTTCCAAAATTCTTCTATATCGCAATCATCTTCCTCAAACAATTCTTTAAATCTTTCTTCCAATTCCTCTTTATACCGTCTACGTACATCCTCTTCTTCAAATCTTTCAACTTTCACTCTTACTATGGCAGGTGAGTGTATGCGAGGACGAAATTTTTAAGAAAAAAATTCTAATGAAATTACCTACTATTTGAAGAAACAATATAAGCCAAGAAATTTAATTATTTAAGGGTAGTTAATTAAATGAAACAATGTATTCCGAAAAAACAAAGCAATATGCATTTACTTAAATCAAATGACCAAAAAATAAAATAAGAAGCTTCAGTATTTTAAGCCAAATTTTATTCGTCTTCTTGATTATATTGTCATTAAAAAGTGCAAATTTAAAAAGTAAGCTACCGGTGCGGCAGCCTTATTCTGTATTTCGCCAAGTAAATAAGGCCTACCCAAATCCGATAATTGTCTATGGGGTTAAATATAATGACCACCATAAAATGCTTTGATACCCTTAGTTCTTTATCCAAAAATATAAACTTAACACCAGAAAAATTAAAGTCTAAAATTACAATAGTACCTACTAGCTATTTTAGTCACGACTGCACTTCAAATTGTATTCGAACACCAAATGTAGTAAATGATCACCAAATAAATAGATTATGTTAGGTTCTTGTGACCCTTAAAAAATAGGAGCCCTGCGAAGCAGGGCTCCGTCAACCTAGTTTATTAAAGTAGGTGGTGTAACCAAATCCAATTTATGTGTTGGTATTTCATACAACTACTTAACAAAAAAACTTTGGTTATAATTTACATTAAAATGCTGGTTTAATTTTGGTGATCATTTACTACTTTTGGGTTAACAATGATTTATTTGGAGTCATTTTGCTTAAGTAGGATAGCGAAATGTTAAATCTTTGGTTATAATTTAACATTAAAATGCGGGTTTCATTTTGGTGATCATTTACTATTTTTGTCTGTTATATGTTACTATATCTGGTGGTAAGTTAAACATAAGCTATTGTCTATGATTTAAGTATGCCGCGGGGTACGATATTTTCATGAAAATTTAGTACCCTGCGGCACAAATCATATAATAATTGCAAAGACCAAGTGAGGGTAGTCGCAGGCAAACCTGTTGTTCTCGGAGAGAATGACATCTGTCAATTCTGTCATCAGTCATCCCGTCACCACGGCTGGTGTAACCCACGCCGGATCGCCGGGCCCAATAGACAGGTATTTTAATATTTTTATTAATAATATGTTTACGTTTCTGAATCGTAACAAAAAATAAATTGTGTTAGAATCGCGACAGTTGGCAAAAAAATACTGAATATTTTTATGTGTATTTCGACCTCAAGCAATCAGAACTAGCTAATGAAAATGTAAACAAATCAAAATCTTATTCAATAACCAGTGATATCGGTAATCAATAAACAGTTTTATTGATAACTACTTATATTACGCTATTATGATTTAATGTGATAAACTGATTTGCGAAAATAATCGTCATATCTTAATTATTATATCTTCGCGATACCTAGATTTAAAAGTATTACTTAATCTTAATTATCAAAATACAACTCACGGATGTAAACGTGAAGATGTGTAAATTAATTTAAAAAATATATTAAAATAGTTAATAAGTAGTAATTCATAATTATAGTACCAAATTGTGTTCAGTGATAAATTAGTAAAGTTAGAAAACCAAAGATGGATTTGGATAAAAGTAGTATGAATTATGAAAGAATATCTTTCGAGGAAGCTATTAACAAAGCAGGTATGTCGTTTGCAGAATCTTATACTTCTTATACTAATATATAAAGCTGAAGAGTTTGTTTGTTTGTTTAATTGAACGCGTTAATCTCAGGAACTACTGGTCCGATTTGAAAAATTCTTTCAGTGTTAGATAGCCCATTTATCGAGGAAGACTGTAGGCTATATAACATCACGCTAAAAGCGACGGGAGCAGAGCAGAGCCTTAAATAACGCAGGTGTAATGGCGGGCATCCTCTAATAAAATATATAAGTACATTGATTTAAATAGAACATCTATGTTATATTCCATGTCTATTCTTTACTTTAGGATTGACCAATTAGCTATGGGTGGGTTTAGAGGTGCGTTTCCACAAGCGATGTGCTATGCAGCTACCATGGCATTTCTCTATCACTTTGGGTTACGGAGGTCAGACGGCAGTCGCTCTGTGGAAAAGTTGATTTTCTGTCATATCTGGTTACACCAGTAAGCGGACCTCGGGCTCCAAGGCGTGTGACTCTTAGATGCAACCGGGATAACGCTTGGACGAAGATGATGTGCTATGCAGCTATGCCGCGAGGGTGAAAGCAAACCTACCAAACTATGTAACCATTCTATTGATACTAATCTATGTAACGGGGCGAGTGAGATGCGATATAACGTTGCATCGCGGGGGCTATGCAAGATAGGTGCGCAGCTTGTGCTACATGTTACTTACAGTGAGAAACTCGTTCTTACTGAATGTACTCTGCTCTCCACATAGCCTCACCACTCGCCACTAGGGGTCGCAATATCGGGCCACATTCTCAATATCAGTATTTTCGATATTGTAGGTACATTTTATAATCCCAGAATCCGATATTTTCGATTCCGATCGTTTCTCGATACTAGAAATCAGACGAATCAAAAGCGAAGAAAAATTGCGCGCCTCGAATGATTGATTTTGAAAAAGAAATATGAAATTTATTGGTAAAGATTATTTGAAGCAATGTCGTAAATATCGAAAATCCCGGGTTTTACTAATATCGATATTTTTTGCCACAATATTTTGTCCCATATTCCGATATTTTCGATATTCGATATTTATGCCCTATTCGCCACCATCATGACCACACGCATCCATAGCAACGTAGCGGGAAAGCACCTTAGTATCTGAAGGCGACCGTAGTCCGTAAATGCCTGTGATCCTAATCTGGTATCACTAGCGTCTACGAACCTTGGGTGAGGAAGATGAATCATTCCTCATGTTCTTTTCTCAAGCCCCAGTATAATATAATGACTGCCTCGTTGGTCTCGCGGCATAAATGTGCGCGTGGGATTGGGTCTCGGGTTCGATTCCCGGGTCGGGCAAAGTGTTATTGGGTTTTCTGTTAGCAAATTCTCAGTAGCAGCACGGAGTCTGGTAATGTGACCGGTACGGCAATAGGCTCGCCCCCTATTACGTGGGACCTAAACTTCATGGCGAAATGTGGGTGTAATATTACACCTCTGCCCACCCCTTCGGGTATACAGGCGTGAGACTATTTTTTTTTCTTTATTTATTAAAAACGGCAAGGGAGGACGGAAAGCCTAAGTCGTGACTTGAGCCACCGAGATCTCGTCGAACGATTATTTACCTACTTCTTCATGATGCATCCATAAATACAAAGTATAGTATTACAATCCTGAAGTTAGTAAACCAAAGTCTAACTAAACCGTTTTCATCGTTTTCGTTACCATTATCTGGCTTCTGGTAACCAGTAGTCATCATCATCCTCCTAACGTTATCCCAGTTTCAATCCGGGGTCCGCTTACTAGTCTAACCGGATTTGGCTGAATATTAGCTTTTCCACAGAGTGACTGCCTGTCTGACCTCCGCAACCCGAAGGGATAGCGATATTCAATGGTTTAGACTAGTGTCAGTTTATTTAGAGATACTGACGCCCTGTGACATCTGTCAAAGATCTTCATGACAGCCGGAGCCGACGGCTTAATGTGCTCTCCGAGGCACGGGACAAGCGATAATTAACAATTCAATACGCACATATGTAACTCCGAAAAGTCATTGGTGCGCGCCGTGGATTCGAGCCCGATACCCTCTGCATGGCAGTCTGTTGGTATCTCCACTAGGCTATCGCTGCCTATTCTGGTACCAGTAGTATGCTGCATTATAGTATATTATGATATCATATTATGATATGCAGGATCCTGCATATCATAATAAGTATTTCTAGAAGGGCAGTGCAGTAGACACACCAATCAAACAGATTCTATTAAACTAGTCCACTAATCTTCGTCTTCTCTGTCACTCTCAAATGTCTTAAGACAACTAGTCACATGCTGCAAAGGATCCTGCAGAACGTAATCTTAATATATAAAATCCTTAATTGCGTTACTGACTGACTGACAGACACGCTACAGCCGAAACTATTGGGCGCAGGAAGCTGAAATTTGGCATGTGTGCTCCTTGGGAACCGTAGGGGTGCACTAAGAAGGGATTTCCCGAAATTCCCACGGGATCGGCCAAAATGGGTAAATTAAAAAAAAAAGCAGGCGAAGCTGCTGGCGTCCTCTAGTATACTCTAAAAGGCAGCGCAGCACCCCTATCATCCTAACAGACTCCATAAAAACAGTTCACTAATCTTCATATTTACCTTCCCTAGGGTTCGGGCTGTACAGCTACCTGATAACATGCTTGACCGGCATCTGTATCATCTCTTTTGGGTGCATTAGTTACGGCAGCACATTCTTGGTGCCAACCAGCGCCTGTGAGCTCGACACTAATGTTACTCAACAAGGAATGCTAGCTGCCGGCCCAGTAGTCGGTAAGTAATGCTCGTTTTGTTTTTTTACTGCCTTTAAGGAGGCTGATTCGTCGTTTGAAACTATGCCGAGTGTCGTGGGTTCTACTCCATGCGAGACAATGTTGTGTTGAGATTCACAGATTGTTGCTTTCAATACTAAATTGAACTTTGACATCGACAGAATATCTACTACGACTAACGCTGTATTATTTCGTTCCCGTGATCCCAATAAATTGTTGGGTCCACCAACCTTGGAGGCCTACCCTACTGTGTAGTCCAGTGCGCGACCACTACCTAATACTGAGATATAATAATTTTATTACTAGACTAGAGGACGCCAGCAGCTACGCCTGCACATTTTTTTTTTCTGTTTTGACCTATCCCGTGGATATTTCGGTAAATCCCTTCTTAGTGCACCCCTACGGTCCCCAAGGAACATACATGCCAAATTTCAGCTTCCTGCGCCCAATAGTTTTGGCTGTAGCTTGTCTGTCAGTCAGTCAGTAACGCAAGGATTTTATATATTAAGATGATGCCCACGGTTATACCCGCGTTATTTAAGGCTACTGCTCCGCTCCCGTGGCTCATAACGTGATGTTATATAGCCTATAGCCTTCCTCTATAAATTACCTATGTACCACTAAAATAATTTTTCAAATCGGACTGGTAGTTCCTGAGATTAGCGCGTTCAACCAAACAAACAAATAAACTCTTCAGCTTTATATATTAGTTCTAGAGAGGATGCCCGCGGTTACACCCGCGTTATTTAAGGCTACTGCTCCGCTCCCGTCACTCATAGCAGCCCCGCATAATACATATTAATCTTTGATATAGCCTATAGCCATCCTCGATAAATGGGCTATCTAACATTGAAAGAATTTTTCAAATCGGTAAAAAACCAGTAGTTCCTGAGATTAGCGCGTTCAACCAAACAAACAAACAAACTCTTCAGCTTTATATATTAGTATAAGATTAGATTAGATGTATCACGTTAGAGTCTAAAAGTAGTACCTACCTAAACATTAATAGTATTGTCTATAGGTACGCCATTATCAAAGATCACATCTAAAAGATAAACCAGATAATAGTTTAAGCCAAAATTAGTTCACTATTCAACTTATATGATAATAATAGATTAAAATATATCGATAACATGGTTAATGACGTACGTGCACATTGTACATTGATTCAGATTTTGTTTGCGGGTGGTAACTTACTTTTTTTTGTGAGAAAAAATTAATACTTTGCTGGAGGATGGAGCTCCGTTGGATCCACCCCTGCGATCATCCTTATGCAATTTAAAAGGTCACTTGATATTCCAGTGTTACAATCTCTACGATGTAAAAATGCTGGTTTTATCTATAGTGTTTGTATAGTGGTGCATAGGTTTCCCACCAAAAACTTTGGGTCCCAAGCCAACCTCACCTGCAAGTGGTGCATCTGCCGATCAACGGACGAGGCTCTGGCAAACAAAATATCCCGATAAGCGGCAATAGGCTCGCCACCTATTACGTGGGATGAAAACCCTGGCGAAAAGTGGGCGTTTAATATGCCTCTGCCTACCCCTTCGGGGAAACAGGCGAGTCTATGTATGTATGTATGTATGTTAAACTGGTGTAAAGTTTGACTACATAGATGGGTAGTGGTCTAAGCGAGCCCCTCGCCGCTAAATACTGAGCTGAGTATCCAATCCACATAAGAGACGACACTTTAAGTGATCCTGAATCGTTGTTTCGAGTCTGGATCTTTGTATCCGTTAATGGAATGCTTTCATAGTCCCCAGCGAAACAGGAAACACTCCTTGTGGGGGCGATATTACTATTCTGGGCTGTTGGGATGGATTTTGAATAAATTAATCATATTCTACCACATACACACATCACCATCTAGTCCCAAACTAAACAGAGCTTGTAACTATGGATACTAGACAATGGATAAACATACATATATACTTATTTTTTGTAAATACATACATATTATACATAGAAACACCCAGACCAAGACAGACATCCATGTTCATGCACACAAATTGATCATGGTGGACACTGGGATAAATGACAAACACGGCGAATTCTCTGCCTTTAGTGGAGAAAACGGTTGTTTGCGAAGATCATTTTTATCAGTATGTATAAGGAACCATCAAATATGACGTGTCATTAAAAAACGACGCGCCAATAATTGGAGTCGCATACTGGAATCAAAAGCCTACTTACTGGTCGATTGTCTACTGACTCAGAGAATCATCATTCGACAACTGGCCGAAGAAACGATACTTATATCCCTGAACGATTTTTTTTTTATAAAGACAACTCCCGCATTAGGAATAAATCCTGTGTCGCGGGGACTTTACAAACATACATCTAACGAGGACAATTAACACCCAGACTCGAAACAACGACGGATCTTTTTATTACATTCCGTAATTAATATTTTTTATAGTCTCACGCCTGTATCCCTGAAGGGGTATGCAGAGGTGTAAATAATACACCCACATTTCGCCATGAATTTTAGGTCCCACGTAATAGGGGGCGAACCTATTGCCGTTACCGGGCACATCACCAGACTCCGGGCTGCTACTGAGAATTTGGAAAAACCCAGTACCTAACACTATTGCCCGACCCGGGAATCGAACCCGGTACCTCCGATCAGCAGTCGCATACGCTATCTACTGGACCACAGAGGCAGTTCGTATAGTCATTGCGTAATAAACTTTAATAAATATTGACGCCTACTACTAATCAGTTCCATATACTAAATTACGGAGCCCTGCTTTGCAGGTCTCCTACTTTTGGGTGCAGGGGCACAGAAAAACATATTTCTTGCGTTACTGACTGACCGACAGGCAACGCACAGCCAAAACTATTGAGCGCAAGGCGCTGAAGCTAAAACTTAGCATGTATGGTGTATAGCTTGGGGATCGTAGACGTGTAGAAACAGTTATATTAAAAACTAGAGGTCGCCAGCAGCTACGCCTGCATTTTTTTTAAATTTACCCGTTTTGACCGATCCCGTGGGAATTTCGGGAAATCCCTTCTTAGTGCACCCCTACGGTTCCCAAGGAACACACATGCCAAATTTCAGCTTCCTGCGCCCAATAGTTTCGGCTGTAGCGTGTCTGTCAGTCAATAAGTAACGCAAGGATTTTATGTATTAAGATTATGTGCGATCGTAGCTGTAGGCATCCTCTTTATCATCAGCCTTTAACAGTCCACTGCTGGACTAAGCCTCTCCTTTGAAAGGAGGAATTGGCCTACTATACCACGCTGGCCAAACGGGTTGGTATAGGGTTTGTATCAAGTTTTCCTTCTCTTACAGTGCTGTTCTCTGCATAATATGCTCCCTCTGTCGGCTCTTACGACACCCATGTGATGATACGGGGTGGTGACATTCTGTATTCTTAATCCGTCACCACACGAACTAGGCCTATAGCCTTGCCCTCTAGTAGAAAATAAATGTCAACGGTTCACTTGTCTTCTGTTCCAGGCTTGATCCTGGGTGCGTTCTGCTGGGGCTACCTGGCGGACACACGAGGTCGTCGACCGATGCTGCTGCTCTGTCTCATCGGAGCCATGGTGTTCAACCTCATAGCCACCATCTCCGTCAACTGGGTCATGCTGCTTGTCTTGCAGTTTGTTGCATCACTCTTGTGAGTATTTACTATTTGTTTCGTTTGTTTTTCGTGTGAGTTTCTGGCCAACTCTGGTGCCGGAGTTTTCAGACCGCCCGACAGACCTCCGACATGGTCTAACGATCCTTTTTCTTAGACAAGAACCGGGACCGATAGTTTTACGTACCCTCCGAAACACGGTAGCGCACAGTTAGATTCAGACCGATAGATTTACAGGTAGTAAAGCTTTGCTGATTTCAGCATGAATAGGCCGGCTCGACCAGGGAAGTACTAAGTACCCTCTCACAGAAAATCGACGTAAAGTAACAGTAGGTACCTAAACTGTTGCGTTTCGTTCGATGACTGAGAGTGCCGGAGGCCCTATCCCCTTTTTCCTTCTCCCTCATCCCACTCCTCATCCTACCCCTTTCCCAACCCCAAAGGGCGGCAACGCACTTGTGACTCCTATGGTGTTGCTTGTGTCCATGGGCGGCGGTAATTGCTTACCATCAGGCGATCCGTCTGCTGGTTTGCCGCTTATTACTATAAAAAAGGATGTAAATGCCACAGACGATCACCCATCCAAGTGGTGACCTGTGCAAGCGTTGCTTAACCTTGCCGATCTGTTACGAACGGCAAGCCAGTGTCGCTGTGAGCCCTATTTATTTTAATTGTTTTCTGCTGGCGACAGAGGTGACATCGCCTTCCGCATGGTATCACTTCCATTATCAACCGCATGATAATGCGTTCAGTCGTTCCAGCGGCTGACTTTGATTTATAGTAATAACTAGCTGACCCAGCGAACTCCGTATCGCCTTTTTAAGAGTTTTTATTTAATTCCCTTTTTTCCAAACCCCTTTTCCAAAGTAACTATTGACTTAGCGCTTAATCTCTTATCATTCCAGGGTCTATAAATGACGCAAAAACAAACATAGATTTTTATAAAATGAAAAAAAAATCCCATCCGCCATCTTTGATCACGAAATAGATGGTGTTTTTGGAATCCCCATTCCTTAAAATATCGGAGACGATACCCACACCGATCTTTGATTTCCTATCCGCCATCTTTGATCACGAAATAGATGTTGTATTTGGATTCACCATCCCTTAAATCATGCGAGACAATACCCATATTGATTTTTTAAATTTTTCCCATCCGCCATCTTTGATTTCCCATCCGCCATCTTGAATCACGAAATAGATGTTGTATTTGGATTCCCCATCCCTTCAAACATCGGAGACGATACCAATATTGATTTAAAAAAAAATCCCATCCGCCATCTTTGATCACGAAATAGATGGTGTTTTTGAATTCCCCATTCCTTGAAATATCGGAGACGATACCCATATCGACTTTAGAAAAAATCCCGTCCGCCATCTTTGATTTCCTATCCGCCATCTTAGATCACGAAATAGATGTTGTATTTAGATTCGCCATCCCTTAAAACATCGGAGACGATAACCATATTGATTTTTTTAAACTTTCTCATCCGCCATCTTTGATTTCTTATCCGCCATCTTTAAGCACGAAATAGATGTCGGATTTGGATTACCCATCCCTTTAAATATCGGCGACGATACCCATATCGACTTTAAAAAAAATCCCATCCGCCATTTTTGATTTCATATCCGCCATCTTTGATCACGAAATAGATGTTGTATTTGGATTCACCATCCCTTAAATCATCAGAGACCATACCTATATTGATTTTTAAATTTTTCCCATCCGCCATTTTTGATTTCCCATCCGCCATCTTGAATCACGAAATAGATGTTGTATTTGGATTCCCCATCCCTTTAAACATCGGAGACGATACCAATATTGATATTTTAAAATTTTCACATCCGCCATCTTTGATTGCCCATCCGCCATCTTTGATCACGAAATAGATGTAATATTTCGATTTTCCACCCCTTAAAATATCGAAGTCGATACCCATATTGATATTTAAAATTTTCTCATCCGCCATCTTTGATTTCCCGTCCGCCATCTTGGATCACTAAATAAATTTCATATTATTAATCAGCGTCCCGAAAATCTCGAAAACGATACCCATATTGATTGAATCCTATTCGTTTAGCCTTTTTTTGCCTTTGACCCAACCCTCCCCCTTCTCGTTTGCCCATTTTATTATTTTTGTCTGGCCCCTAAAAGTTGTGGCGTAATTTTATATAGCCTATAGCCTTTCGGAATAATTGGGCTATCATAGGCAATAACAATTTTTAAAATCCGACTGCTAGTTCCTGAGATTAGCCGACATTATCTTTTAGCCTTTTTAGCCTTTTGCCCGGCCCCAAAGGGTCGGAGCGTTTTGTTATATAGCCTATAGCCTTCCGGAATAACTGGGCTATCGTATACAAAAAGAATTTTTCAGATCCGACCGGTAGTTTCTGATATTAGCGCGTTCAAACAAACAAACAAACAAACAAACAAACAAACTCTTCCGCTTTATTATATTAGTATAGATGTAAGCATAAAATATAGGTATTTAATAATCACTGTACACAATAGCAACAACAACACACATTGACCTATTCTCGTTTACAAATAAGTAGGTATAAAGCTCGGATTATTATAGAAACTGTTACATCAGCAATCCGCCCGTGAAAGTCCCGTCAAAATCGGTCTAGCCGTGCCAGAGATTAGCGAGAACAAACAGGCAGACAAAAGTTGTAAAAAATATCATTTCGGTATACTTATATACCGTGTATACATCCATATGCGTTAAGTAAAAAGCGGTTATTTTAATATTACAAACAGACACTCCAATTTTATTTATATGTAGAGATACATCAAAGGTTAAAACACAACACTAATATAATTATTTACACATTTGTACAGTAGAGTTAAACGTGTCTTTGTAAACAGAACCAAAATTACTTACAAACAGTGCTCCGTGCATTGAACGTGCATTTTATGGCACACTGTATAGATAATGCCTTGTTTTAGATAGGTTTCTTTAAAATAACGTCGTTGTCAAGCAATTACTTACTCTCGCATGATGTGACTCAATTAGTTAAGTGTCCAGCTTGCCACATGCCTCAGAGAGCACGTTAGAAGCCGCCACCGTCGGTCCGGAATGTAACGAAAATTATTACCGTTGAATATACTTACTGCCATTGTTCTCATCATCATCATCATCAGCCCTTTATACTGTCCCACTGCTGGGCACGGGCCTCTTCTCACTATGGGAAGGGTAAGGCCATAGTCCACCACGCTGGCCAAGTGCGGGTTGGCAGACTTCACATGTCTTCCGAGAATGTAATGGAGAACTCTCAGACATGCAGCTTTCCTCACGATGTTTCCTTGACCGATAAGCAAGCGATAAATAACAATTTAATACCCACTTCGAAAAATCATTGGTGCGTGCCGTGGATTCGAACCCGAGACCCTCTGCGTAGCAGTCTGTCGGTCTCACCACTCGGCTATCGCTGCATTTCAAGTTGTCAACAAACTGTTCTCAACCAAGGAATATTTCTATTTGTAGAAATAGAGCAACTGAGTTGCTCTGTGGAAAAGCTAATATTCTTTCAAATCTGGCAAGCCGTGGTAAGCGGACCACGGGCTCCAGCATGAGAGGTCTTGGATGCTACCTGGACAACGCTAGGGCGACGTGATAATGAATATTACTCAATACGGTAGACAGTACGCATACAATTCAGATTCACTAAGAATTTTGGTGCTACTGAATATCTTATTGCAACTGGTATGGCGACACGGTGACTTTTTACTGTTCCTACGGGATGTATACCACGTACCTTTGTTTTGAGTAACCGATATTTCGGCATTGCAACCGATATTGCAAGCGCCATGTTCACGGATGTACTGAAATATAGGTTACTCTAAACAAAGGTACGTGGTATACTATCCCGTACGAACAGTAAAAAGTAATGATAGTGACCACGAAAGTTTAAATTCCTATACGGTGACCCATGTCAAATGTAAAGCTTTACTCAATCTGGCAGCCTAAATGATGAAGTAGCTTTCTTCAGAGGACTATCTCAGATAAGTAGGTAAATAGTGAAGCAGTCTCAATAGTTAAACCCAATAGTTATTTCGTATACTTTTGAAGCAGTAGCTATACCCAGTACATAAAATGCACTCTTTGGTAGCTATATACGACTGTTGTTGAAGACCATCTGTTGTTGAATGCCAAAGACAGTCAACATTAGCGACATCTATCAGACACCGACGGAACTATCCCGAAACGCGCTATTAAAGGTCTCACACGCGATTACTTTAGATAATTATATACCTACAAGTTCTCAAGTACTTCCGTCGGACTGCCGCGCACAAGGCTTGATCACTTAACCTGTTCAGAGGAACAACTCTCTAGTTGAATGAACACCCACACCCTTTTGCTCCACTCTTTTATCAAATACTAGCTGTTTCCCGCGGTTTCACCCGCGTCCTGAGGGAACTACTTCGCGTACCCAGTTAATTTATAGCCTAAATAGGAGTAACTCCTTGGTACATCAGCTATCCGCCAGTGAATGTCCCGTCAAAATCGGTCCAGCCGTTCCAGAGATTAGCGGGAACAAACAGACAGACAGACAGACAAAATTTGAAAAAATTGCCATTTCGGTATATGTACCGTGTATACATCCATAACCATTTAGTAAAAAGCGGTTATTTTAATATTACAAACAGACACTTCAATTTTATTTATGTGTATAGACTACAATGGTGGTGATACCGCCTACAACTTGATGCTAACATAGTCTAAAAGTGCCTGTATTGAGGTGATATTATTTATTTAACACCACCGGGATTACCGGGTTTCAGGCAAAAGACGTTTTCGAAAATACGTGCAACGCGATAATGATTCTGTGTACTTACCACGTTCTCGTTTAGCAAACTAGAGAAGGAAACTGTAACAAATTATATCATGTCAAACATGCCTGCAACTTTTCTTGGTCTGAAGTTCTCACAAATAAGTAAGAATATTTTTCATTGCGCATAAGAAAATTGAACATCATCATCATCATCATCATCAGCCTTTAACAGTCCACTGCTGGACTAGGCCTCTCCTTCGAAAGGAGGAATTGGCCTACTATACCACGCTGGCCAAACGGGTTGGTATAGCGTTTGTATCAAGTTTTCCTTCTCTTACAGTGCTATTCTCTGCATAAAATGCTCTCTCTGTCGGCTTTTACGACATCCATGGGGTGGTGACATTCCGTATTCTTAATCCGTCACCACAAGGACAGAAAATTGATCAGGTACAAGAAAAGGGTCTCGGCCTTTTGGATATTCTATAAAGGGATTGTATTACCTCGTATGAACACTCTACTGTTGTATCCATCGAGCCACTTTAACACAAATTCTCTTAGCTTACTAATAGTATGGTAACAGTTACACTTCAAAATATTTACAAGTGCTTATAATCTAATCATACACAACCACTGAGTGACTGATAACATCAAGATGATAACTTTAAGCCCACTGAAGTGATTTATCATTTAAATATTATGTAACCAAAAGTAAAATATATCAAAAGACTATAAGATGATAAAAAATATTTAAATAGGTTTAACTTTCATGTAACATTTATTTAACTTTATCATCTTATTATCGCAGCAGGGGTAGGCCTCCCGCAAGGTGGACCGACAATCTAGTTAAGATCGCGGGAAGCGGTTGGATGCGGGCGGCTCAAAATAATAATAACATACATACATACATAGACTCACGCCTGTTTCCCCGAAGGGGTAGGCAGAGGCATATTAAACGCCCACTTTTCGCCAGTGTTTTGATCCCACGTAATAGGTGGCGAGCCTATTGCCGCTTATTGGGACGTTTTGTTTGCCAGAGCCTCGTCCGTTGATCGGCAGGTGCACCACTTGCAGGTGAGGTTGGCTTGGGACCCTAAGTTCTTGGTGGGAACCCTATGCACCCAAAAATAATAATAATATGGTAAATAAGCCCTCTGAGGCAGTCTGTATCTCACCATGAGACTAACGCAAACTCAGAGGGCAGAGTAACAGCTTTCAAACATCGCCTCATCTTGTGATACAAACAGAAAATGTATTACAAGATGAAAAGAAAGCTTACAAACCGCAGGGCAGCTTTGTGGCGAGCTGAATGTGTGTGGCGACACTGCGGTCCCGAATGCTTCAGAGAGTCGGTCAGGGTCTCGTCTCCGGCTTGCCTTTACTGGCTGGTTAGAGTGGATGCCCAAAAGCCCCCGCAGGACCCTCAACTCTGACTTGCCTTGGTCGGCCGGTCAGAGGTAAGCCGCAAGAGCTATTAGCTCGGGGGTGGAAGTGTCATTTTTAAGGGCGTAACTACGGGGAAACCCGCTCCGGGTCTCCGTTGTCACGAGATCCGTGATGGCGAAACCGGTGCCGCACCGCTCGATACCCCTTAGCCACTCGCACCGGTGTTGCCCTCTGGCTGCCTTTATGGCAGACTTTGCTTGCCTTTGCGGCTAATAAGAGAGGGCCCATCCAGTGAGTTGGCGAGTCACCACCTGCCTCGCGGATGGATGCTATAGGAGTATCAGGCAGGTGCCGTCTGTAATCCATAGTTTTTATCATACCGGTCCATCAAACACCCAACCTCATAACCTAATTCTAGTAGATTCCACATTCTAGCAATAGTCCTGCACGTGCTGCGGCTAATCCGTGGCTGTACTTCATAGTGCAGTTGTGGAGGCTCCGCTGCACGTGTCCCATCACATTTTAGATTAAGAGTTGAGCTACACCTATCAGCACCGCATCGCACTTTCCTATGCTTCTATCCTTTTCTGTCACTTAGGACCGTCATTTACTAGAGCGAGAAAGAGAGAGGGAACTCGATCGCCTTTTCGATTCCGCGGCGTGCTGAAGCGTTCCGTCTCTCTTTCTCGCTCTAGTAAATGACGGTCCTAAGTGATAGAAAAGGATAGAAGCATATAAAAGGGCGATGCGATACTGATAGGTGTAGCTCAACCCTAAAACCCTCTACAGGCCTCTGCACGTTGGATCCATATCCCCGTGTAAGCCTTCCAAAGTGCCGGTTATTCTTTTAATACCAAATGTTAGAAGAATAACCGTGTAAAGAGGAACATAATAATAATAATAATCGGTGTGAGACTGAGCCCATCGATCATCGATGCCTCGTGGAGAGGCGAAACACGTGTCGAAACATACAGCGGGATACTGCACGTCAGGTATTTTCCTGGAACCCATTTCTGCATTATTCCATATATCCCTTATCCTTTGTCTTTAGAGGAGTTCGGTATTGTCAACCTTTTTCTATTGCAATAGTTGGGGTGGGCAATCCGAGGGTGCGTGGTGGGTTCCTCTTTCCTTCCATTAGGTTACAATGGAGTTCCGCCAAGTAACGCCTGATTCAATCAATTATATTTTTTTAGGCTAAACAGTAAATAGATTTTATAAGCCGCAATGTAAAGCGGGCGCGTAGGTGCATAGGACATGTTTAGGATAAATTGGGGCGAGCAAAGCATCGATTTCGTAATAATTCGAAATAAAAAAAAAATTTGACTTTGAGCCTCAGGTATAGTGCCGAGGTAATTTGGAATTTAAATTTTCGTTAAGGGTCTTTTTACACCGGCGGTTACACCCGCGTTATTTAAGGCTACTGCTCCGCTCCCGTCGCTCATAGCGTGATGTTATATAGCCTATAGCCTTCTTCTATAAATGGGCTATCTAGCACTGAAAGAATTTTTTTAAATCGGACCAGATTCTTGAGATTAGCGCGTTCAGCCAAACAAGCGAACATACAAACTCTTCAGCTTTATATTTTAGTATAAGATATTTGTATCTATTTCAGTGCGTCGGGGTTATACTCAATAGCCATGTCGCTACTGAGCGAGAGCGTGCCGGCGGCGAAGAAGAATTTCGTCGTACTGCTGGTCTCCAGTATATTTCTGCTAGCACAAGGCATCATGGCACGTGAGTATCATGAATAAGAAATTACATTGATTTGATTGATAATAATACCAATGTTTGTATAGAATACTAGAGGATGGCCACTGCTACCTACGCTTGCGAATTTTTTTAATTTGTCCTGTTATTTCCGATCCCTTGAGAATATCGGGCAATCACTTGTTAGTGCATCCCTACAGTCCCAAGGAACATAATATATGAGTTTCAGGTTCTTGCGCTCAATAGTTTTTGCTGTTGTCTATAAGTCAGTGAAGAATGCAAGAATTTTATATTTCACAAGCTGACCAGGCGAACTTCATACCGCCTAACAGTCAATTCGTAAATTTTATTTTTTATCTCCGTAAAAACTATCCTCGTACCTACTTCGAGGAATATTATAAAAAAGAATTAGCGAAATCGGTTCAGGTGCTCTTGAGATTTGCGCTTAGCAACACATTCGGCGATTTATTTTTATATTATAGATAGATATATACAGATTTAGATCACATTTTTACTTGATACATATACGATCTTTTCTATAAAATTCTCAGTAGTATTTTCGTTATCAATAACATACTTCTTTGATGATTTACATTAACTCTTTTATAGTCATTCATCATCCTCCTAGCGTTATCCCAGTTAGAACAGTTTAACCCTAGGACGGACATAGAGTACATCCTGAGTTGGTGTTACCAGATGTTGTAAATGTTTACCCTACAATTCTACGAAGTACATATTAAGTTTTAAGTAACATTGTATCAAACCTGAATTATAATAATAATAATAATAATTATAATATAATAAATAATAATAATAACCTAGCAACACGTAAACATGTCAACATATTTTTTCCTCGAATATTCGTATTTGTAATTTATTTCATAAATTTGTGCTCATATATATATTCATAATCACAAGAAGGACTAATTAATTTGATAAATATATTATAAATTAAAGAAACCATAAAAACATTAAGAAAAGTATACCGAAAAATAGTTCAAGATGACACCTAATGTCAAACGAAAAACTAAGAAGAAAAGTAAACATAAACAACATAATATACACTAGTAAATATGATGTAATCAACAAGAAAATATGTTGACGAGAGCTAAGGTAGCAGCTGCACGCCTGACACCCCCGGACTCGTCGCTCAGCTCCGCCTCGCAGCCGCCGCCGGCACCTGCATCAGCGTTGTCGGCAATTGCAGAGGCGTCGAGCTCGTCGAGCGACGAGTACTTCTCGCCGCCGACGTCGCCACCACCTGTACGTCGCCGAGGGAGAGGCCGGCCACCGACCCGCTTGGGACCCCGAGACCCACCGGTCTCGAACAGGGCCCCCGCTACCGGTGGTGATGTGCACCGCATGAGATGGACGAGTTCAATGAATGAAAACGTCATGCGGGCATATTTTGTGGCCACAGAGGGAGGAACTAACCTCAGTGCGTACCGTGATCGAATGCTGCCTTTGTTTCAGGCGCTTGAGCCAGCTGTCAATGTGTCAACACAACGGCTATCGGATCAAGTGCGGGCCATCCAGCGGTGTCGCCTGTTGGATGATTCCGTGCTTGAGAGACTTCGCTCTGACGTGCAGAGAAGTCCCCCCATCACTTTTTCAACGCAGCCTGACACAGTGGTTGCTCAACAGCAACTGTTAAATCCAGTTGATGAAGAGGTAGATGACGAGACTTCTCATGTAAGTACCCAGTGCAACGATCAGTTAAGGAGTGCTTTGGAATGTGCTATTGCGGAATACCGATCCATGGACCCAAACATTCGGCCTCGTTTGCCTCGTTTGCCCATGCATAACAAAAACATAGCGCTGGTGAGTGCCTTAGACGCATTACTGTCTACTCACTTTGATAATAGTGAAAATCTCAGCGATACACATTCAATCCTGTATTGTGCGGCGGTTGCGGCGTGTCGAGTAGCAGGGGTTAAAATGCCTGTAAATAATACCGCTACTCGACAGACCGCTGCTGTGCCAGCTTGGCAACGCAGGATTGAGCGTCGTATTGCTGAGACTAGGGCACTCATTGGCAAGCTCTCCTGTTTCAGGATGGGCAATTCCCGACCAATAGTGATGCGCTTTGTAACTCGAGCCTTTGCGGGAACTGGTATCAGTTCCCAAGATTATTTGCCTCGGGTTACAGAGCGCATCGATACTCTAAAACAAAAGCTTTATGCATGGGCAAACCGTATTAGGCGATACAAAACAAGAGTGGATCGGTATTGCCTGAATCGCACATTTCAAAGAGACGAGAGGTGGGTGTACCGAAGATGGGAGCGACCCGAGTCTGCGGCCGGTGACGTTGATGGGAGTCGACCGGATGATGCTGCCACTAATACGTTTTGGCGCAGCATCTGGTCGACGCCTGTCAACTACACGGAGAGTGATTGGATTGGGGTTGTTGAGCGAGTATGCGAACAAATTCCAACTATGGAGCCAATATATATATCAAATGATGATATAGCCAGTGCAGTCCGTTCGTTACCTAACTGGAAATCAGCGGGACCGGACGGGCTGCAGAATTTTTGGCTCAAGTGGCTCCGTAGTTCGCATACTTGCTTAGCATCTCAGTTCCAATTATCACTGGAATCGGGGTCGCTACCAGAATTTTTAACATCCGGCGTCACTCACCTACTCCATAAGTCTGGTAGCGCCACGGACCCCAAAAATTACAGGCCGATAACCTGTTTGCCTACAATATATAAACTCCTTACATCCATTTTGAGAACGAAATTAACAAAACATGTGTCTGATAATTCTATTTTGTCTGTTTCTCAAAATGGATGTAGGAGTGGGGCCCGTGGCACTAAAGAACTCCTTCTGATAGACATGGCCATTAGCCAACAGGTGCGCCGTAACCGAAAGAATCTGTCGACATGCTGGATAGATTACAAGAAGGCTTACGACTCCGTGCCACATACATGGCTTTTGAGGGTGCTGGAGTTGTACAAAGTAGATGCAACTCTATGCACCTTTTTAAGGTCATGTATGGGGCAGTGGAGGACCGTATTGCGCTATCCAGGATGCCGATCGAGTTTGGGTTGCGGTGCTCCAATAAGGATCGAGCGAGGTATATTCCAGGGCGATAGTCTGAGTCCTTTGTGGTTTTGTCTGGCTCTGAATCCCCTAAGTACCTTGTTAGAGGCTTCAGGGCTAGGCTATCGGTTAAGGAGAGGAGGTCATGTTACATCTCACCTCCTTTTCATGGATGACCTGAAATTATTTGCCCCCAACAATTTTCAACTGACTGCATTACTTAAGGTAACCGAAACCTTCAGTAATTCTATCAGGATGGAATTTGGTGTGGATAAATGTGCGGTCATGCATGTGAAGAGAGGCAGGATTATGGAATCTGCAGGGATACAACTCTCAGATTCCATACAACTTAGATCCCTCTCCCTAACCGAGACCTACAAATACCTGGGTATGTCGCAGTCTTTGAATATTTCTGAGACTGTCATGAAACATACGTTGCAGGCTCGTTTCTTTGGCCGCCTGAAAAAAGTACTTAACAGTCTTTTATCAGGTGGCAACAAGGTGCGGGCCTGCAACGGGTGGGCCATGCCAGTCCTAATGTATTCCTTCGGCATACTCAGGTGGACCCAGACGGAACTAGACGCCCTGGACAGAAAAGTCCGTTCAATGCTGACTGCATCTCGGATGCATCATCCACGCTCGTCGGTGATGAGGCTGTACATCCCGCGGAAATGTGGGGGTCGAGGCTTTTTATGTGCTAAGACTCTCCATAACCGCGAGCTGTACAACCTCAGAGAATATTTTTTAGGAAGGAACGTGGATGTGCACCGCGATGTAGTTGCTGTTGATTCAGGACTTACCCCGCTCGCTCTGGCTAAAGAGAACTGGCACAAACCTGCAGTACTTAGTACTGACGACCGAAGAGAAGTATGGAAGGGAAAGGAGCTGCATGGACGGTTCTACAGAGCTTTATATGACCCAGATGTCAATTTTAAAGCTTCTGTAGCCTGGCTACGGTTCGGTGATCTCTTCGGAGAAACCGAAGGTTTTGTCTGTGCAATTATGGACGAAGTTGTCATGACAAACAACTACCGAAAGTATATACTGAGGGACGGTACGGTTGACATATGTCGGGCGTGTCACCGGCCCGGAGAATCTCTCAGGCATATAGTGTCCGGTTGTTCGAGTCTTGCCAATGGTCAGTATTTGCACAGACACAACCAAGTGGCTAGGATAATCCACCAGCAACTAGCCCTTAAATATGATCTCATTGGTTCTGAGGTACCGTACTACAGATATGTGCCCGACCCAGTTCTCGAAAATGGTCGTGCACTGTTGTACTGGGATCGGTCTATCATTACAGACAGGACTATTGTAGCCAATAAGCCTGATATTGTAGTGATAGACCGAGCAGAGCGACTCGCAATGATAGTCGATGTCACCATACCACATGACGTCAATCTCGTGAAAGCAGAAAAAGAGAAGGAGATAAAATATTTGGACCTAGCTCACGAGATTGTCGACATGTGGGATGTGGATTCGGCTATCATTGTGCCGATAGTCGTGTCGGTGAATGGATTAATCGCCAAGAGCCTCGACCAACACCTAAAGAGGCTCGCACTAGGCAGCTGGATCAAGTCTTTGATTCAGAAGGCGGTTCTTCTCGATACGGCGCGCATCGTGAGGAAGTTCCTTTCTCTGAGGCCCTAACCACCGGTGGCTTGGTCCCTGTACCCGACACCGGTGGGTTTCCGTGGTCCTATTTTATATAGTTAAATTTATTTGATATATTAGGTTTAATTATGTAAAATGTGACTTTGAGAATACTGTTTAATAAAGAGAATAATAATAATATTTAACCACATTCACACAACACCATCTAGTCCCAAACTAAGCAGAGCTTGTACTATGGGTACTAGATAATAGATAAATATACTTATATACATTTTTTTTTGTAAATACATACATATTATACATTGAAACACCCAGACCAAGACAAACATCCATGTTCATGCACACAAATGTTTGACTTGTGTGGTAATCGAACACGCGACCTTCGGCGTAGCAGTCGTTTAAACTCCCGCTGCGCCAACCGGTCGTTCCGGCATTGAATACCTTACCAGACATCTGAGACCGCGTTCTCCTATAATTTTTAATCAATTTGGTATTTCGATGAATTTATGAGCTAACTCGAGAAGTTCCATCAATATCCGTTTAGGTATTTTTGCAACGAATAGTAACAAACATCTGTATAATATAATTTACAGCCCAATAAAAAAATAAAAATATAGCTAACCTTACAAGGAGGTTTAAATCCATCCATAAGGTGTGCGATAAGTATTTTTTATACTTAATATTATTATGTGACCGTGTGGTTGACGGCATAGAATACAAGTGTCACCACCCCCCTATCTTCCCGTGGGTGTCGTAAGAGGCGACTAAGGGATAACACGATGCAAATACCATCTTTGCGTAGAGACGGAAAACTCGACATCAAACCCTATGCGACTGCCTCGTTGGTCTCGCGGCATAAATGTGCGCGTGGGATCAGGAGGTCCCGGGTTCGATTCCTGGGTCGGGCAGTGTTATTGGGTTTTTCTGTCACGAAATTCTCAGTAGCAGCACGGAGTCTGGAAATGTGCCCGGTACGGCAATAGGCTCGCCCCTTATTACGTGGGACTAAAGTATATCTGGCGAAAAGTGGGTGTAAAAATACACCTCTGCATACCCCTTCGGGGATAAAAGGCGTGACGATATGTATGTATGTGTATTATTATGTATAACAAAAGTGTCGAATATGTGGGACTGGCTTCACTCGCCAAATAAACACGAGGCTCAGAGTTATATACCTTTTATTATATTATTTGACACTCAACTTTACTGTCCTTTGAACTTAATTTTGTATACAAATTTCTTATTTTCTCTTCTTTATCATTCGAGAATGATTCCAAATAAGTACATATTGCGGAGAGTTTTCCTAAAACACTTTTGTTCAAAGTGTTTAGAGCTTACTCTTGCATATTTATTCGGATCCCAGTTTTCTCCTCCTGTTGCACGTATCCACAATAATTTTTGGATCGTGCAGTCCTTTAGGAATCTATAAAAAAATAATTTCATTACTACAAAGAATCGGAAAATAAATTATATAATTAATCTTAGGTTCATATGAAACCAAGTAACGGCAAATTACCCACAATTTGGGTAATTTCCCAAACGCTTCAGTGGTATCCCTAAAAAACATTTAACGCTGTAAAATTAAAAAGTATCGATGACTTTTGGCTAGCTCAACATTCAACGACCTATTAAATTCGATTGTGTAATACTAAAATCGCGGTGATAATAAAATAGCATTTTTTGGTTTATTGATGTAATTTAGAAATTATTTCCTTGTGTAATGATACGCTATTTGTATCATTCTATCAATATTTTCATGTATAAATAGATATTATAACTAAAATATCGTACTTACGAATAAATGGTTATGTTCTCACATTTCCGCTCACTATGGCTTTTACAGCCTAAAATGTAACAAATCACCATAATATATCTGAACCAATGATATTTTCACTAAGCATTCACAAATAATATCAATAATAACACAATTTTTCGCGGAAATTATCGAGAGCTCAAACGTTTGTTGGTCACAATATTCAGTTGTGACCAACAAAAAAAACGAAAACTCTGACAAAGACAAAAAATACTATCTTTGTCTCTTTTACTCTTATGTATTTCCATGGAAAAATACCAATCTCTTTGTGTATTTCTGTATGTCATTATCTCGGTCTGTCACGGTATTATTATTTGCTTGTCAAATCCATAGAGATACATCATCCTAGAGTTTAACCGGATTTGACTGAATATTATCGAACTCTTTTATGGTTGGCTCGGCGAGGTGCCGAAATTATGTACTAGGCGATTTGGTGATATGGAAAATTATTAATTATTGTGGACTGTATAAAGGATGGCTGGTAAATCGCCTATAGGAGTGGGTTCATGGGAGGAATAGGAGGCGGAGGTATGGGAGCACGCCTTAACTTGTAAGGCAGCGGCCGCTGGCGTCTCCGAGAGTCCTGAAGCTGCACAGATCACTCCACTACACCCGCGAGCGGTTTAGTTCTCGTATACAGTATAAGATAGCGGTAAAATATTGCGGTGCTGCATGTGTTCGTCGCGGCGCGGAGCTGCACCAGGACGCAGCCGGTCAGCGGGACGGTTGATTTTCGACTTCGTCGCAGCGTCATTGAATTCTGCGACCAATTAGAGCGAGGCGTGCCTTTGGGAGGGAATGGGATAGAAAGGGATAAAAGATCGCTCGCTCCGACACTGCGGTATGCAAAGGAATTTATTAGCTAGGTGTTAACATAATTAACTAGCAATGGATAAGATAGATGGCGCTACCAATAGTATTCTTAGTAAAATATCTACTCGTAAGTCACTAACTCATACTTATTTCTTTCAGTTTTGGCGCTGCCCATAATACCTCTAAGCTTCTCTTACTACATACCAGCGCTTGGTATCTACTTCAACTCTTGGCGTCTGTTGATAATAGTTTTCTGCATACCAAGCATTCTCACCACCATTGGAGTGTACTTCATGCAAGAGAGCCCTAAGTTTATTTACGCTAAGGGTGACGAGCAAGGAGCTTTGCAGATATTGGGGACTATCCATAGGATTAACAACTTGAGGTCACGAGAAGAATTTCCGGTACGTCGCTTTATAAAAAAAACCGATTTTGTAAATTTACTTGATCAGTATACTGTAGCCTTTTCGCAGTCCACTACTGGCAATAGGCCTCCCCTAATTTGTATCACAATAACTTTGCGAGTAAATTAAGAGGAAAGCCTACTATAGCATGCTGGTCAGGTTGCTTGGTACAGAGCTTGATGTCGGGTTTTCCGTCTCTTGGGAAAGATACTATTTGTTTTATGTAATTTCCCTATGGACTCTTACGACACCCACGAAATGAAAATTGGTAGTGTCACTTTATTCTTAATCCATTGCCACACTGAAAATGTGAAGTGCGTCATCATGATCATCATATCAGCCGAAAGACGTCCACTGCTGGACATAGGCCTCTCCCAAGGCTCTCCACTTGGACCAATCTTGAGCCTCCCGCATACAATGCATGTAATTACATAAATATTTTATTGATACAATGAAACTGCTTTCAGGTGAAGGGTCTCTTGATGGAAGACACAGTAGCTTCAGCGACCAAAGCATCAGCCAAGGAACAGATAACACCGCTGTTTAAAGCGCCTTACCTCAAATACACTATCATCATGACAACTCTCTACGTATCACAGCAGTAAGTTCTTTCTTTATACAACGTGTTCAAAGAACAAATTTTCACCTTTATATTAACTTAATTTTTTAATGTCCGGTTACAGATGAACGCAGCAATAATAATAAACGCATAATTGAAAAACATTATTATTACAAAAAATACACAAACTGCTGTAGGACGTATATTTTATGGTGCTTACCAAATGTCAGATTTATGGTGCACTTAAGTCATAGGTACTTCAGAGCTTTCCAAAATATTCTAGAGTGTCTAAAGAGCCTGCCAATTTTGACTAGGTCAGTTCAGGCTACTGTCTAATGATTACAGTCCATTCCTGATCGTTGATCTGTTTCAATATGTCCTGGATCCATAAGCCAAGTTCTTGGTCTACCCTGACTGGTTTTTCTTGATAAGGAACCATAAATCAACTCAACTGATTATCCAGTAGCTTTTCATTTGCTGCTGGTTGGACGGTTCATGACTTCCATTGCAATTTTTTATATTTCAGAATTGGTGCGTTCTTGATATGGCTGCCGACTATTGCAGACCAGTTCGTTCGTATCCTACAGACTGGTGAAAGTACTGATCTCACTATGTGTGATATATTGACCATGGAACCCGCTCCAGCTGACGTGAGTATAAATTAGCACAACGTATATAATTTAGCTCAACGATCAGATACATTCTGATCCAAATTGCTGGGATAATGGGGGTGCTGATTTTAACTGTGAGATATCGAACAGTGGCAATGCTAATAGCGTACATATTATCTATTCCAACCAGCTCTTGACGACCACGATGGGAACATTGCTAGAGCTAGTATTGTTAAATTTAGTTAAGTACTGCCAGTCTATCTTCTGAAGGCACAACGCCGTTCATGGTCATGGTCCGTTCTGAAATACATTTTGATCGCTTAGCTTTTAACTGCAAAAATATATTTCCAATGTTTAATAGGTATAGGACCAGCTTTTCAAAGCGACATCATCAGCGTTCGTTTTTACTCCATTCAGACCTGTAGTACTTATAACCCATTTGAGAAAGAATGTCTAATAGAAAACCCTTCCTTAAACATTTATATTACTCAAAGAGCAACCCAAGGAAGACTGAGCACAATAGCCAAATCATTCATTCATAGAATTGACCTTTTAGAATGTTAATTATATCTGCATTATTTCACAGCCTGATGCAGTACCATGTGCTCTTGACAAGACGTCCTTGTTTATGGTGCTTGGAGTTGGCGCCCTACAGTCAATATTCAACATATGCATGAGTTTGGTAAGTACACACTAATTAGACTCCCTCGTTGGTCTCGTGGCATAAATGTGCGCGTGGGATTGGGAGGTCTCGGGTTCGATTCCCGGGTCGGGCAAAGTATTATTGGGTTTTTCCGTTAGGAAATTCTCAGTAGCAGCACGGAGTCTGGTAATGTGCCCGGTTCGGCAATAGGCTCGCCCCCTATTACGTGGGACCTAAAATTCATGGCAAAATGTGGGTGTAATATTACACCTCTGCCTACCCCTTCGGGGATACAGGCGTAAGTCTAGAAAAAAATAAAAAAACCACAAATTAGATTCACTCGCTCATCCCGTATCCGGTAGCCATAACTACGTACCATTTTCCATACTTATTTCTGATCATCGCGCACCTTGATGACCAAATTTGACATATTGTCTTCATCGATTACGCTATATGAGCCTCGAAAATAACTTACAATAACAGGAAGAAATGACGATTTTTAATGTGCCAGAAAAGGTGGAAGTTGAAGAAAGCAGAGGTAGCAAAACTTTCCAAAATCTTTTCAAAACTTAGTGGGTTAAATTAAAACATTAAAATTCCATTTAAAGGACATAGCAAAGTTGCCGAAGTTTTCAAACCCTGGTTAAAATTTTTAAGACATAAATTTGTGATAAAACGTTGCAGTGCATCGGTTTCGTGGGTCGGCGCAACATGGTGCTGGTGGTAGCATCGCTGTGCGGCGTATCCGGCATACTTGTGAACCTGGTTCCCAACGTCATCGGCAGCGCTGTACTCTTCGTCATCCTGCTGCAGGCCATCGTCATGCTCGGGCTGTACACCGCCCTCATGGTCTCGTTGTTCCCTACTCACTTGAGGTATGTTTTGAATGTATCTACAGTTACACAACGTCTTCGGCAGCGCCATGGTCGTCGTCATGTTGCAGGTACACCGCCTGCCTCTTTCGGCACCGTGTCAAATGGCGAAGTAACTGCTCTAACTACTGCTCCATAAAACGTGCAAACTAAATCTGTAAAATGCATATTTTTATTCATTGTGAATTCCTTACGATCTAACAGCTATTCTCGGTTATTTTAAATTACTTACATACGTCGTTTTGTGTCTCAATTATCTGCTGCTGTAAACTGGCTACACAGGTGATACTGAAATGGAACAATGGCTGAGACTGCCGGCTCAATATTTGATCTCTGAAAATTCGAGACGGTCGTAAATAAAAGGTTATGTAGCCGTCAAAAATCTTTTACAAATAATATAACCATATTTTGTTTCAGGACAATGGCCATCGCATTCGCACTAACATGCGCTAGGATCGGCACATTCGTCTCCATTCAGATTCTAAACGTGTTACTGGCTAACTACTGTGATGTCGGCTTCTACCTGTTTGCTTCCATTTTTGCATGTACGTATTAACCTGTTACTTTGTTCAACTATAAATTATCATCATCATCATTATGATTAGCCTGCCATAGACCACTGCCGGCTATATGTCATCATCATCAGCCTTTAACAGTCCACTGCTGGACTAGGCCTCTCCTTTGAAAGGAGGAATTGGCCTACTATACCACGCTGGCCAAACGGGTTGGTATAGGATTTGTATCAAGTTTTCCTTCTCTTACAGTACTGTTCTCTGCATAATACGCTCCCTCTGTCGGCTCTTACGACACCCATGGGATGATA
Organism: Euclidia mi; assembly: GCA_944739405.2. Taxonomy (NCBI): domain Eukaryota; kingdom Metazoa; phylum Arthropoda; class Insecta; order Lepidoptera; family Erebidae; genus Euclidia; species Euclidia mi. The sequence goes on along the minus strand of OX123186.2, from coordinate 106,367,948 downwards.
TGGGGTGATGACTATCCGTATTCTTAATCCGTCACCACACGGACAACGGATATATGTAGGTCTTTCCAATAACACGCAACTGAGGCCTGAACTCGATTTCTGGTTTTTCGTGTCCAGCCGCCGCGCTGCTAGGCACTGCGTAAATCGTCACTCGACTCGATTAAGTTATTCTTAACATAATTTTTCCTTGTTAATAAGGTATCTTTTTCAAATATCTAATATGTGAGCAAAGATAACTGGCATTGTAGAAATAATGCTCCGTTAAGCAGAAATTATTTATGACGGGTAAATCCCAAACTTGGTACAAGAATTTGGGGATAACATAAATGTATCTCATGTGAGGATTCAACCCCAATACTATCGAATCTGAGTGTGTCCACGTAGTAATATGGCAATATATTGAACCAGAGCTAGAACGTCAGAGGGAAATAGCAATACAAACATTACTAAATAATTCGTTAATTTCAACTACGTAGAATAACTTTTATTTTTCATTTTCAGCGTCAGCGATCGTTGCCAGTTTTCTCCCAGACGACAGAAAATCACAACCATCTATTCAAGACCAGAGTCAGAACCAGGGTCCCTTCAAAGAACAAAATCCATCATTAGACCCTGCGCAAGTGAATGAAGGACAATACAGAAATATGGCTGATTAAATGTAACGTAATTTTAGTAAGGGATATAAATGTGGTCTGTAAAGTATAATAGGTTATTTTCTGCCATTAGGTTTATTATTTATTTACTTTGTTATGGTGTTGTCCATATTGTTATTTTAATTAAAGATGGTTATTTAATGTACTATCGGAATGTTTCATATTTTCCTACACCTGCCTTTACGCCGTGTGGTTGACGGCATAGAATACAAGTGTCACCATCCCCTATCCTCCCGTGGGTGTCGTAAGAGGCGACTAAGGGATAACACGATGCAAATACCATATTTGCGTAGAGACGGAAAACTCGACATCAAACCCTATACGACTGCCTCGTTGGTCTCGCGGCATAAATGTGCGCGTAGGATCGGGAGGTCCCGGGTTCGATTTCTAGGTCGGGCAGTGTTATTGGGTTTTTCAGTCACGAAATTCTCAATAGCAGCACGGAGTCTGGAAATGTGCCCGGTACGGCAATAGGCTCGCCCCTTATTACGTGGGACTTAAGTATATCTGGCGAAAAGTGGGTGTAGAAATACACCTCTGCCTACCCCTTCGGGGATCGAAGGCGTGACGTTATGTTATGTTATGCTGCCTAAACAAGTGCTGCGACATCAATTGTCCACATTATATTTATTACTAGAGACAACAAAACAAAACAAAACAAAAGAGGAAATAATATGAATAAATAAAAAATGCTGACTATTTATTTATTTTGTTCTTTACTAGATGATGAGCCCCCGGTTATACCCGCGTTATTTATAGCGTGATGTTATATAGCCTATAGCCTTCCTCGATAAATGGGCTATCTAACACCCAAAGAATTTTTTAAATCGGACCATTAGTTCCTGAGATTAGCGCGTTCAACCAAACAAAACAAACAAACTCTTCAGCTTTATATCTATACATATAATAAAATGGTAGGAAAGTCAAAACTGTACATTGAATATTTTTTTTAAAGAATACTTGAGGTGTGATCTACAATCGATACCGAAGCCAAAAATATAGTTTTTAGAATTTTTGTCTGTTTGTCTGTTTATCTGTTTATCTGTTTGTCCTTATGTCCGGGCTAAACTCAACAAGTACCGCATGGATTTACTTCAAATTTGGCACAAATATTATTAAAAAGTCGGGTCACAATATAGGCTACATATTATTACGCTATCACCTACGGGGAACCAGCAGAGAACCTTTATTTCTTGAACGTAATCTGTAACAACGTGTAATGTAACAATGCATATTTTAATGTTGTTATTATGTTAACTATGCTATAATCTAGCTTCACACTATAAAAATCACGCAATATAAGTAACTTAGGCTGATAAACATAATTAATTGAATATAAGTAGAATCAAGACAATTTTAATGCAGCGCCATCTAAGAGAGTTCAAAAACATCAAGTCGAATTACATCTGTAAGCCCTTTTTGGATATAAATAATTTAATTTGAACATGTTGGCGACGTTAATAGTTGTTTTCAAAAGTCATAGATGGAGTTGTACATTTTCTTCTTAAAATTGTATTGTTAATTCGTTTCAGATATGAGCATGACTATTAGTTGAAGTTATTTAATTAATTAACTACACCATCGCCACACTTGATTGCTTACATCATTTCTGTCAGAATAAATAGTAATAGATTTAGTACAAAAAAAACATTTTGGTCACATTGGTGTAATTATGGCTTCTTTATTAATATATTTACATGTTGCATATAAACTTGATTTAAATTTTCTTTAGGGATATACATATACCACGTACCTTTGTTTGGATTAACTATTTATAAACATCAGTAAGATGTGGAACTAGCTAGATCTTATTTACTCACACACAGCCATTTATTTATTGTTACGTCTGAAGCGGTTTGGCGGATACTGGTGTTCTCTATACATGAGAAGCATCCTACCGTCATGCATTTATACGTCCACCTAGAGAACGGTCAGCGCATATATTTATTTTTTATTTATGCACTTGGAAAATCCGCGTCAAACAAGTCTCTTGGCGTTTTTCAGGCTCTGTAACATCGACCAGTTTGGGAGGTCCCTTACGTATGACGAGATGCCTTCATATAACACGTACGACAAGCAAAATGGTGTATTTAACCGACGTTGACGAGGAGGTGCTGTGAAAGGTTTTCCGGGAAGTTTCAAGGACACCGCATTTTGTAGAGTTTACCTATACCGTTCACACAAATAATGTCGAATGCTATTTTCTGCGGTTGTTACTTCACAAAGTCCAAGGCCCAACGTCTTTCGCCTTTCTGAGGACATTTGATGGCGTGGAGTATCCCACTAACCGCACAGCCTGCGTAGTACATCACTTTCTCGACGGTGACCAATACTGGGATGACACCCTCGCGGAGGCGAGCGTCAGTGACAGTCCCAGCCGCATGCGTCATCTGTTTGACGTCATCTAGGTGTTTTGTGGAGTCGCGAACCCGGTAGCTTACTGGGAGACGTATCCCCATCATATGTCTGAAGATTTTCTACGAGCTTTGAGGCGTGCTTCTGGAGACGAAGTCGAAGTAACTGATGACCGCGTGCTGAACACCTGTCTCAGTTCACTTCAAGGCGTGGTCATTTCTATCGGCGGCAATCCACTGGTCAAATATTTATTACCATTATATATAATGAAATCATCACCGCATCAAGATCGTGAAAATTGGCAGTATAATGCTGAGATAATTTGAAATGACCACCTTACGAATTTTATGACACCGTCATTGAAAGCGTTGGGCAAAGCCAGGCTAAAAAGTTTTTCTTGGATGCACCTGGTGGAACAGGAAAAACATTTGTTACTACTGGCATACTTGCAGAGGTCAGGAGGCAAGGCAAAATTGTCATTGCTGTAGCGTCGCCGGCCATCGCTGCCACACTGCTTCCGGGTGGCAAGACAGCACATACCATGTTTAAATTTCCCATCGATTTAGAGAGCGCCGTAACACCCGTTTGTGGTGTGTCACGTAACAGTGATAAGGGACACGTGCTCAAGAATTGCTCTCTGATCATATGGGATGAGCGTACGATGGCCAATAGGAAGGCAGTTGAGGCCATGGACAGAACCCTGAAGGACATCCGCAGGAACGAGCATTTAATGGGTGGTCACAGTTCTGTTCAGTGACGATTTCCGACAAACGCTTCCCGTGGTGACGCGGGGATCGAGGGCTGACGTGGTGAGTCATCATCATCATCATCAGCCTTTAACAGTCCACTGCTGGACTAGGCCTCTCCTTTGAAAGGAGGAATCGGCCTACTATACCACGCTGGCCAAACGGGTTGGTATAGGGTTTGTATCAAGTTTTCCTTGTCTTACAGTGCTGTTCTCTGCATAATATGCTCCCTCTGTCGGCTCTAACGACACCCATGGGATGATATGGGGTCGTGACATTCCGTATTCTTAATCCGTCACCACACGGACAAGGTGAGTGCTTCGTTGAAGTTATCTTTATTGTGGTCACGAGTTCGTATGATGCGCTTGACCATTAATATGAGAGCTCAGCTTGGCGTCAATGCACGTGCTCAACAATTCTAAGATGTCTTTCTAAGTCTTGACGAAGTCACTCTACCAGAGGAGAGAGGTGGACAGGTGGTGCTTCCAGAGTCTCTCAGTAAGTTGTATCCAGCTTAGAACCAGCCTATTTTGACGGCCAAAAATGATCTGGCTGTAGCAATTGACGAATGCATTCTCTCGGAAATTGAGGGGAATGAAGTGGTCTACACCTCTATAAACACTGTCGTGGAGCAAGAAAACGCCACACATGATCCCGTGGAATTTCTGAACTCCCTGTCAGCAAGTGAACTTCCAACGCATACCATCAAGCTGAAGGTCGGTGTCCCGAACATGCTTCTTCGGAACCTATCTCCTCCGAAGTTGTGTAACGTGACCCGCCTGAAAGTCATCTCGCTCCACAGACACACCATTGAGGCGGAAATCCTTACGGGTTGTGGCGTCGGCGAGGCAGTATTTATACCACGCATTCCTCTCATACCTCATAACTTCCGGTTCCCGTTCAAGCGCATACAGTTCCCCGTGACTGTTTGCTTCGCGATGACCACCAAAAAGTTGCAGAGGCAGACACTGAGGGCAGCGGGTGTCCTGTACGTCGCTTTTTTCCGCGTCACCAGTCCTGACTCTCTTTACATTTTGGCTGCGGAGAGCCAAACTACTAATGTGGTGTATCGAGAAGTCCTATAAGTATGTATTTTACCCTATTATGTATTCCTTATTTTCTCCATCTGCTTCAGTCACAACTTATGACTTAATTCAGCAGAATCATCATAAAGTCATTTATTCAAAGCAGGCTGAAAATCAGCACTTTTTGAAGGTCAATTTTACATAAGACAGTCTCCCTCATTACACTTTCTGCAGATTTGAAATATAAAGAAGAAACGGGTATATGAATGTTATTTTAAAAGCTATAATGGTAGGTATTTATTTAATAGTTAGGTGCTGTATAGCGTTCACGCAGACGACGTCGCGGGCAGCAGCTAGTATTAGTATAAGATTAGTATAAGATTGTACACTTATATAAAATATTTAAAGGAATCACATATTAAATACAGTACAAACACAAAGGCCTGCCTTATCGCTCACAGCGATTTCTAGCAACCTTTGGAAGGAGATATTATTGGCTACGACGCGGACGCGTCAAAAAATCCCATCCCCATTCCCACTACTGTTGGTATCACCTCATGTGCAGCCAGGTTCAGCTGGCCACATATGTGATACAATCTGCCTAAGTGCGACTATCAGGTACAAAATATAATTATTTTTCTAATACGAGTATTAATACATACGGCTCCTCGTCAAGCTAGACACGTTGGCCTTTGTACCGTTCTTATTTCGTAGGCAATAAGTATCAAAATCGTACAGCAACTGATAAGCTTGAATTTTAATTGTTGTACTAGCGATTAGCGCATTCAAACAAATTCTCCTAGATAGTGAAAGTGTAGAGTGTCAATACATGACAGATATCTAATGTTCTAATACTTATATCGGGTTTCATCTTACCAGTCGTGATTTTGTCACCTAGTTAACATTTACTGATGTATCCCATTCCCAAACGTGGAGGCGAATAGAAGGCTTTTTATCCTAATTTATAAATAATCGATTTAAAAAATGTGAGTATTTTTTATTTATTGACCTCAGAACTCCATCATTAACTAAGCAATTTTTTTTTTATTGAAAGGATATTCTTTTCTTCTAATCGTATATTTGAATTCAGTTATTTGTTAAAACTAGAGAATACTAAGAGATTGTTACGCAGCGGGCCTAGGTTTCAATTCCACGTCACGCACCGCTCATTTTTCGAAGTTATGTGCATATTACTTTGTTAATTATTGCTCGCTAAAAGTTGAACGAAAACATTTTGAGAAAACCTGCATGTCTGTGGACTGTGAGTTAGTTCTTAAGAACGTTTTCGAAAGACGTTTTAAGTCTGCCCACTTACCTATAATTAAAATTAAGGCTGAATGAAACCAAAATGATAGCGGTGGACTGGCAATTCAACATACCTACAGCGCTGATTGTAGGTGGCATTTCCTGATGAGCCAATCATTGCAAATGGTATATGATTGTATTTCTTGTTTTTACATACCTCTTGACTGATCGCGAAGACTGGAAGGGTGGCACTGGTCTAATACATGGAATATTACTATCTCTTGGGGAGGCAAGACGGTAGTCGCTCTGTGCTCTGTAATAATATGCCGTCACGATGGCCTCTTGACTGATCGCTGTGCGTTGTATAACACATGATCCGTTTACTTACCGTGTCTTCATCTTCATCGTGTCAATGGTTCAGATTCTCTTTTCCCAAAACTTGGCTACGGTGACGGCATTGTCTGAAGCCACGTGTCGATGGCAATATTGGCGCAATGCTGGGCTACACGTAAGCCGTCAGCCTTGCCTGGAATAGCTCGTGAAGCGTGCACGATTCTAGGCTAATAGGACAAGTCAGCAGATGGGCCATTATCTGTGTGGACATGCCACAAAAACATGCATGTTTATATGGGGCGAAAATTCCTTTTTCGACAGTCTGCCGATCTGTGTCTTGTGTTTGAACCCTATTGAGCGCCTTTCATGTTGAGCATGACAGTTTATCTTCCGGAGGTATTTCTCTTGCTAATGGGAGAAAGCTGATATACAGGTGCACATTAATAATGAAGGTCACTTCTACCAAATACGTATTTTGACTACATGAGAAATTCTTGTAAAATAGTTGCAATGTCTTGCATATTACAGATTCCGGTTTAAAGTATTCTCAAGTGGTTTTCATCGTCGAAGCTTCAACAAAGTGCACAAACTTGAAACATCAACAGAAATTATCAAAGAGCAAACTTTATCTTATAAAAATCTCATTTTAATTTACCATAAAATGCATGTACACACTTACTACATTAAGATGCAGATATTTAATATATTTTTGTATAATTATGTAGTGGTATGAATTAGTAAGATAATATAAGTTTGCAAACAGTAATCGCCATATCTACTTATATCTACATTGTTTCATGACTGGATTTCGTCACACTATAAAATAATTAAATGCTTCACTGCCTTCAACGCGAGAATATGGTGGTTCAAAATACAAGATTTAATGTAAATAATACATTAAATTATATTACAAAGAGAATTTAGTGTCAATTTATAAAAGTTGTTCCCAAAATAAAAATGAATTCGGATACAAAAAGCGACGTGAAATTAGAAAGAATATCCATTGATGAAGCTATCAACAGCACAGGTATGTATTCAAACAAAAATTATTAATTATTTAGGTTGGTCGTTTACTGGAGCGGAGAGCAGAGAAGCGGGGCGGAGCTGTTTCTTATGGAACCAATAGAAATATGTAAAAGCCCGCTCCAATGGATAGCCAGCCTTATAGGACTCCTTTGCTAGGGACATACTCATATTGAAACTAATGCTGTAGATCATTAGTACCTATGCTTCTACTATATATCATCTACATCTAATATGCATCAGTAGCATAATTATGTAGAAAACGGTAGATCATTATAGACAAGAACCCAATACTGACGTTAAGTTTTCGACGGCAAAGGTTCCGATCCAATATTACTTCAAACTAAAAATAGTGGATCGACGGTCTGCTTAAGATCGCGTGAAGCGGTTGGACGCTGGCTGTTCAAGATCGGTCTGCGTAAAGACCCTTGGAGGAGGCTTAAGTCCAGTAGACGAATTCTCTAGGCTGCGATAGTAAAACTGCTGACTGCCGGAATCCGCTATCTTCTTCTTTTGCCTGCTCTGTTCCCATATTACTTGGGGTCGGCGCAGAATCTCTTTAGCTTCCATTCTTTCCTATCAGCCGTCATCTGATTCCGCTATACATATGCATAATAATTCCGCATGTGTGCATGTCGGTCCTACAAACTTCTTCATGTCATTCTTCAGGGTTCGGTCTCTACAGCTGCTTCATGACGTGCATGACAGGAATCTGCGTCATAGCATTCACTTGCCTCGGCTATGGCGCCACCTTCGTTGTGCCTACGAGTGCCTGTGAACTGAACACCACCGTGCATCAGCAGGGAATACTGGCTGCTGGGCCCGTGATCGGTGAGTACCGTTAATTTTAGAGTTCGAGTATTCTACTGCCATTCAAACTTTCGTGATTTATGCAATTGATAAACAACTGACTTGACTGCTTCGTTGGTCTTGCGGCATAAATGTGCGCGTGGGTCTGTGAGGTCTCGGGTCCGATTCCCGGGTCGGGCAAAGTGTTATTGGGTTTTTCCGTTGGGAAATTCTCAGTAGCAGCACGGAGTCTGGTAATGTGCCCGGTACGGCAATAGGCTCGCCCACTATTACGTGGGACCTAAAAAAAAATCATGGCGAAATGTGGGTGTAATATTACACCTCTGCCTACCCCTTCGGGGATGTATCCAAATTGCCTGTAAGGCGTGAGTCTATAAATAATAAAAAATTGATAAACAATCAAGCTCAGATCCCTACCTTCTATTTACGTCGGGGTAAATAGAAGGCATTTCACCCGTAACACCATTACTCTTAGCGTTATCCCAGTTTTCAATCTGGGGTCCGCTTACTAGTCTAACCGGATTTGGCTGAATATTAGCTTTTCCACAGAGCGACTGCCTGTCTGACCTCCGCAACCCGAAGGTATAGCGATACTTCATGGTTTAGACCAGTGTCAGTTTATTTAGAAGGTACTGACGCCCTGTAACGACTGTCAAAGATCTTCATGATAACCGGGACCGACGGCTTAACGTGCTCTCCGAGGCACGGGACAAGCGATAATTAACAATTTAATACGCACATAACTCCGAAAAGTCATTGGTGCGCGCCGTGGATTCGAACCCGATACCCTCTGCATGGCAGTCTGTTGGTATCTCCACTCGGCTATCGCTGCCTCACCCGTAACACCAATATCAGTGCCTATATTCGTACTCCATCAAAGCAGTTACTGCCAATCCAACAGCGGCGTATACTGTAGCTCATGATCGGTTATGCCGTTATCGTAACGATGACATGGTCGTAATTCAACCTTTGAGCCTGGGTTCCGCTGATTCATTCTTCCTTTTTTGATGCGATTGTAAGAGGCAATGCAAAGAGTAACTATGGGTGATAATCAAAACAAACAGATTGATATCAAATCAAAGCAAAGCATCACTAACTCCCCGAGATCACTTCATCACAAAACATCACCATTTTTGTTAAATGCATACACTTTAATATCTCTGGTCATTTACGTAAAGAACGTCATTTCGCGTTCACGCCTTAAGAGAATTTCATAACATCCTCTTTAGACACTAGTAGTGACTAGTACATGTACTTATAGTTCCAATCCAACAAAAACTTGCGTTAGATTTTCGAAATTAATTAGAACTAATATAAATCTAAAAACGATTAAAAAGGTGATTAAACATAGTGACACAAGAGAATGCAAATATCTAAATTAAAGAAAATTTCGCGAGACTTTTTCTTCCTTGCCGATTCAACTTTGCTTCCAACTTCAACACTTTTATCTAAACCCAAAATATACTTACGGCAACGGTCATAAACACGTTTTTAAACATTACTTTAGGTTTATAAATATTATCTTGCATTAAATAAATAATGCTTGTAAACTGTGCGCAAACTCGGCCATGGCATCCGTTGTAAACATAACAATACTTTTTAAACATGGCTAAGAAATTATTATCACATAGCAATAGTCTTGCAAATATTCGCCAAACCGATATGTTTGTTTTGTTGTTTTTCGTGTGAGTGTGTGGCCAACTCTGGTGTCGGAGTTTTCAGACCTCTCGAAGGCCTCCGACATGGCCTAACGATCCTTATCCTTGGACAAGAACTCCGACCGACAGCGTTACGTGCCCACCGAAGCATGGTAGCGCTCAGATGAAAATGCCACACACGGTCACCCATCCAAGTGATGAGCTGTGCAAGCGTTGCTTAACTTTGCCGATCTGTTACGAACGACAAGCCAAGTCTCGCTATGAGCGCTAAACCGATATGATCATCATCATAACATTATTAACCTGCCGAAGTCCACTACTGGGTATAGGCCTGTGCAGTGGCACGCCATTGACCCGATTTTCGACTTTTCGACCCTCTTGATGATGATAAGAAAAGCACCGACTAAAAGGCAAAGTGGGAACAAATTTTCGCATTACGATCGACGTCGTTTATTTCCTAAAGAAAACGACAGTTACCAACTTTTTACTACTGGTTGTCGCTGAGGTTTTTATCCTGTTTTGTTCAGGGTTTTCTGTCTTTACATGCAATCGATAATTTTATGATTGAGTAACTGTAGGCTTCGGGAAGCTACGACATATCTTCTCGTCCGATATCCCGCAATGTCTCAAGACGAAAGTCTTTGACCAGTGTGTGTTGCCAGTGATGACTTACGGATCAGAGACGTGGTCGCTCACTATGGGCCTTATCAGAAGACTCAAGGTCACTCAGAGGGCGATGGAGAGAGCTATGCTTGGAGTTTCCCTGCGAGATCGAATCAGAAATGAGGAGATCCGCAGTAGAACCAAAGTCGCCGACATAGCTCTCCGGATAGCCAAGCTGAAGTGGCAGTGGGCAGGGCACATAGCTCGAAGAACCGATGGCCGTTGGGGCAGAAAGGTTCTGGAGTGGCGGCCACGTACCGGACGACGCAGCAGAGGTAGGCCCCCCGCAAGGTGGACCGACGATCTCGTCAAGATCGCGGGAGGCGGTTGGATGCGGGCGGCTCAAGACCGGTATGTGTGAAGAACCTTGGGGGAGGCCTATGTCCTGCAGTGGACGTCGTTTGGCTGATATGATGAACTGTAGGCTTATTTTGTCCAAATCACAAAACATCTTTGCTGCTTTAGATATTGGTTATAAGTGTGATAAAAATGCTTGGTGTGGATGTTGCAGGTTTGATTCTCGGTGCTTTCTGCTGGGGCTACCTGGCGGACACACGAGGTCGTCGACCAATGCTGCTGTTCTGTCTCATCGGAGCCACCGCGTTTAACCTTATTGCCACCATATCTGTCAACTGGATCATGCTGTTCGCCTTACAGTTCGTGGCTGCTCTCTTGTAAGTGCGATTCATTTGCTAGGAAAGCAGCAACGCTGACAGCGTTGTCGGCAGCAGTCGTAAGTTCTTCCTGCGTCCAAGATTTCGAATACTCAGTCACGATATAAGATGGGACATCGTTTATGTCGCAATGCACGAGAAACTCAGAGCGGTACCGCTCGCAATAAAGACATAACCTGATTATCACCGTTTCCTTTAGTTTCATCACAAAAAGAGAGCAATAAAGTACACCATTCTTAGTTGAGCCGTTTATTAAGTATCATAATTATTCCAACTTGTTGGAACTGCAAAGAAACTACAAAGAAGATGGATGAGAAACGATTGCATGTGGCAGAGATGAGAATGTTACGATGGATATGTGGAGTGACAAGAATGGACAGAATTAGGAATGATTACGTTAGAGGTAGTATGAAAGTGAGCGCCCATTGATGAAAAGGTAAACGGGAGTCGATTGGCCTGGTATGGACATGTTATGCGGAGAGATGAGATGTATGTAGGAAGAAAAGTGATGAATATGCATGTAGAAGGACGAAAACTGAGAGGACGGCCAAGGAAAAGATGGATGGACTTTGTGAGGATGGATATGAAGGAGAAAAATGGTAAATCATCGGATGACTGGTGACAGAGAAGTATGGAAGCGAAGGACACGCTGCGCCGTCCCCAAATAAATTGGGACCAGGGCAAGACAATGCTGATGAATTATTCCAACTTTAATACCCGTGTTACAGCGCATCAGGGATATTCTCAATAGCAATGTGTCTACTCAGTGAGAGCGTGCCTGCGGCTAAGAAGAATGTCATCTTACTACTGGTCACCAGTATATTTCTGCTGGGACAGGGAACGATGGCGCGTGAGTACAATAATGAATTCATCATCGTACTAGCGTTATCCCAGTTGCAACCCGAAGTCGCCTACTAGTGTTCCTGGATTTGATTGAATATTAGCTTTTACTCAGGGGGCCAATTCTGCTATTTTTATATGACATTGATATTATATTTTGAATGGATTTAAAAGCGGTATTCTGATAACCTAATGTCATCATCGTATAATTTAAAATAAACAGTTCGTCGTTGACACATACGATCTCGTTACAATTTCATTCTAATATCAGATAATTTAGAAGAATACGCTTTTTGTGACGTAAGTATGACACTGACATGATATCGAGACTATATTTTTTAGCAGAATTAGGCCCCTGAGCGACTGCCTGTCTGACCTACGTAACCCAAAGAGAAGGGTACGCGGCCGTTGTCATTGGACGACTCCTGCAGCGTGCGAACACCTCTGACTCCGATCACAGCGCGATGTGAGCCTCTCCTCTCCTGTGATATCAAAGTAAATTATGTCACCAGAGGACGCCCTAAGCAATGAATATAGATTTACATAGAAGCGCAGTTCTTAAGGATTTCGTGTGCCGATTCCAAGTGGAGACTATCTCCAGTTTACTTCGTAGTTAGCGCCATTGGCGGCGCTGGCTGCGTTCTCCGTCTCTCTTGCTCTCATAGTTAAGATACACAGGAGGAAGGTTCGTCTGTCTTGCTCTCGTAGCTGTTACAGCGCGACTGCCACGCCGAAAGCAGCAATTTGGGTCACAGAAAGTTTGTCTTCAGAGCGCCCATAGGAAATGCGCCTCTATGTAAATATCTGAGCTCTTTACCCTAAGGCTCAAATTTCAACTCAGGTACATTCTTTTTCCGTGTGGGAGCAATGTTGTATAAGTCGACTACGACCTTCACAAATACTTAATTATCTATTATCAATAAAAACCCAAGTATAAGAATAATCTTAAATTTGTTTTCAGTAATGGCGCTGCCTATAATCCCCCTAAGATTCTCCTACTACTTGCCCGCGCTTGGTATCTACTGGAACTCATGGCGTTTACTGATGGTGATGTTCTGCGTGCCAAGCATGCTCAGCGCCGTCTGCCTGTTCTTCATGCAGGAGAGCCCCAAGTTTGCTTACGCCAAAGGCGATGAAGAACGAACCTTGCAGATATTGAAAGCCATCCATAGAATCAATCATTTGTGGTCGAAGGAGGAATTACCGGTACGACTACTTTTGAACAACTTATTATGATCATTATCATTGTTCTAGCGCTATACCAGATGCATCAAAGACCTGGAGCCCAGGGTCCGCTGACGATCATCATGTCAGCCTAGAGACGTCCACTGCTGGACATAGGCCTCCCCCAAGGTTCTCCACACCGACCGATTTTGAGCCGCCCGCATCCAACCGCGTCCCGCGATCTTAACCAGATCGTCGGTCCACCTTGCGGGAGGCCTACCCCTGCTGCGTCGTCCGGTACGTGGTCGCCACTCCAGAACCCGCCGGTCCCAACGGACATCGGTTCTTCACGTTATGTGCCCTGCTCATTGCATTCGGAGAGCTATGTCGGTGACTTTAGTTCTCTTGCAGATCTCCTCATTTCTCATTCGATCTCGCAGGGAAACTCGAGCATAGCCCTCTCCATCGCTGACGATAATATAAGGATATCAGATTTTCAACAGAGCGACTACCGTCTAACCTCTGCAATCCGAAGGCATTTTGACATTCCACGGTTTACAACTTTACACTATAATCAGTTTGATGGTTCTAACTCCTGTAACGACTGTCAAAGATCGTTATGACAGCCGCGACTGTTGCTTTTTGGTAGAAATTGCCGAGGTTATCGGCAGATTGCCACAAAAAAAACGTGGCAGTCTGTTGGTATCTTATGAACAACTTAATTTAGTTTTTAAAATAATTTAAATACCTTGATGCTGACGCCATCTGTCCATTTACAGGTACAAAGTCTTCTAATGGAAGAGACCGTCGCTTCAGCAGCTAAAGCGACAGCCGGGGAACAGATAGCACCGCTGTTCAAAGCGCCCCACCTCAAGTACCTAGTGATTATGATCATGCTCTTCGTGTCAGATCAGTGAGTTCATTTCATATTCAGCTCAGTTCTTTGATATACTTAAACATACTAAGCTGTTATAAAAAGGTATCGACAGCCTAAAGAAAATGTCTTTGAGCTAAATACAACTTATTTTACATTTACATACAACTCGTACTTGGTAATTTTAATATCTTCGATTCAAATGAACTGTTCGAAGTTGAATGCAGCCTTAATATAAGATTTAAGACATTTTTGTAGGCTTATGAATGATGCCTCGATGCCTCGATGGTCTCGCGGCATAAATGTGCGCGTGGTATTGGGAGGTCTCGGGTTCCATTCCCGGGTCGGGCAAAGTGTTATTGGGTTTTTCCGTTATTAAATTCTCAGTAGCAGCACGGAGTCTGGTAATGTGCCCGGTACGGCAATAGGCTCGCCCCCTATTACGTGGGAGCTAAAATTCATGGCGAAATGTGGGTGTAATATTACACCTCTGCCTACCCCTTCGGTGATACAGGCGTGAGGCTATAAATAAATAAGTAAAAATAAATATGAATGATTGTCACGGTTATGATAAAATATACATACCAATAAGTGCTAGAACCCGATTTTAAAATTGCCGTCAGTACTTCACATTCTTCTTTATCCTTAGAACTAAACGTCATTGAATCATTAATGATACAAACAGGAATATTTTATTTTGAATATATTTCAGGATGGGTTCCTTCATCGTATGGTTACCAACCATCGCAGATCGGTTCGTCCGTATCTTAGAGAGCGGGGATAGCTCAAACCTCACTATGTGCGGAATATTGAACATTGAACCTGCTCCCACTGACGTAAGTATATTATATTCAGTACTAGACGATACCCGCGGTTACACCCGCGTTATTAAAGGCTACTGCTCCGCTCCCGCCGCTCATAGCGTGATGTTATATAGCCTATAGGCTTCCTCGATAAATGGGCTATCTAACACTGAAACAATTTTTCAATCGGACCGGTAGTTCCTGCGATTAGCGCGTTCAACCAAACAAACAAACAAGCAAACAAACAAACTCTTCAGCTTTATATATTAATATATATGTATATAATTAAACAAAATTCTGGAGAAGTAGTACTTCCCTATGAATTTGCTGATTACTTTCAAAAATGAAATATTCATTTGAATATTTAGATAGGTAATTATTCGTATCATTACAAAGACAATTCTTTATAACCAATATCGTCCCTTAGCAAGATGGGCCGACGATATCACTGCAATCGCGGGCCAAACCTGGGCTAGTTTAGCACAAGATCGAGGCAAATGGCAAGAACAAAGAGAGGCCTATGTTCAGCAATGGAAAAAGTTGGGCTGTGATGCTAACGATGATAATTCATATCATTTCTTACGTATAAACATGCTGTTGACCGAATAGTTTATAAAATTATATCTTAACTCTCCAACATTCCTCTCTGTTCTCTTCAGCCACAACCAGTTAAAACCTATACCTACTGATAAATCCGGTCACCGGCCTGGTGACATGTACCGATTGCAGATTTTGCCAATTGATCAATGTATTATGAATGTTTTTTGCCTCTGTGGTCCAGTGAATAGCATACGGTATGACCTACGGCTCATGAGGTTCCGCCCGGTCCGTCGGGCAAAAATGGTTATTGAGGTTTTCCAAATTCTTAGTAGCAGCACGGAGTCTAGCAATGTGCCGGGTAACGGCAATAGGCTCGCCCTCTATGTAAGGCGAAATATGAGTGTCATATTACACCTCTGCCTACCCCTTCGGGGATATAGGCGTGACGATATAAAAAAAAAATTACTTACCTCTGATTACGAACATATGCATTCGCAATGCTAATAGCTTTTCTAACATCACCTTCTCATTCGCAGCCTGATGCGACTCCATGCGCTTTGAATGAAACCTCTCTCTTCATAGTACTTGGTATTGGAGTAGTACTGTCCCTCGTCAATTTATGCGTGAGCTTGGTAAGTTATCAATAACGACCTTTGTTTTGGTCTTAGAGATTTTTTTTATTTTCCATAATAATTTATCTCGGTATCGCGGACTCTGGGCTTCAAAGCATATTAGTCTTTGATGCAACCGGATAACGATAGGATGATGATGATAAATTTATTTCAGAAATTATTCAAAGTGTAAGTTCCTGCAATCTCATGCAACTATATTTTGGGTTTCCTCGATACAGGCTTGCCTAGTGAGGAAACCAAAGAAAACTGGGAAACAATTAAAGCTTTCTGCAAAATATATGCAAGACACAGAGTTGCTACATATTCATGCATGGAAATTCAAGACTGAATTAGCTTAGCATATGAAACGCTCAAAAATATATTTAACTTACTTGTGCTTTAATTTTTCATTGATTTATAAGTGCGTGTGCATGTAGTTATTCAGTGCCACATAACTAGTTAAGTATGTCAGTATGTCTTGCCTTTGTATATTTTTTCATTTTCATTTTTCATTAGTAACATACATGTTGTCAACTTGTTAAAAGCCATGTTTAATCCGCGTGGCCATTGCCGGCCCACCAGTTGCCTTAGAATATTCACCCTCCTAGCGCTATTCCAGTTAGAGCCTGGAGTCCGCTTTCTATAGTATAACCGGATTTAACCGAATATTAGCTTTTCCAGAGAACTACTGCTAACTGCCTGTATAACTTCCACAATCCAAAGGGACAGCTATATTCCATGGCTTAGTAGGCTAGTGTCAGTTTATTTACAGATACTGATTCCATATAACGAATGTCAAAGATCTTCACGAGACCGACGACATAACGTGCTCTCCGAGGCACGGTGCAAGCGATAATTAACAATTTAATACGCACATAACTCCGAAAAGTCATTGGTGCGCGCCGTGGAATCAAATCTAACACCTATATGTGATACCTGAGAACATTAAAAGATTTTTCTAAAGAAACGGTTATTTCATTAGGATGACTAACCAATATTTTACTAGTCAGTATCTATATGTAACAACAATATTTTAATATTCATCTTTTCCAGTCAATCAATGCCTTCGGTGCTCGCAAAATAGTCGTAGGCCTGACATCAGTGTGCGGCCTGTCCGGCATCCTTGTGAACCTGGTGCCCAACGTCATCGGCAGCGCCGTGCTCTTCATCATCATGCTGCAGGCCTTCATCGCGGTGGGACTGTACACTGCCCTCGTGGTCTCCTTGTTTCCAACACATCTAAGGTAACGCTGAACAGAAGATCGTCGTGCTGCCAAAAGTGCCAAATTCAGTCAAAATCTGTCTGAAAGTCGTGCGGAGCTGTCAGACAGTGCAAACCACAAAACCAAAAGGCATTGACAAATTCACGACATTGATATTCCAAAGCTGGCAAAGCAATCTTCATTTCATCGCACCACAATTGTAAATTGAAGATAACACTTTTTCTCTTTTTCTATTAAAATTTGGGTCTTTTAAAATTTTTACGTTTTGATAAAATATTAACAGTACATTATCTTGCTCACTGGACCATATTAAAGAGAAATCCTTTTTTAATACTTTTTTGTGAGTAGTTATCATCATCATATCAGCTAAAAAGCGGTCCATTGCTGGACATAGGCCTCCCCTATGACTCGTACTCCTAGTACTTATACTTCCTTACATTATCTTTCAGGACAATGGCTATGGCATTAGGACAGATTAGTGGACGTGTAGGAACATTCGCAGCCATTCAAATCCTCAAACTGTTGCTAGTCGACAATTGTGATGCTGGCTTCTACCTGTTTGCTTCTATATTTGCTGGTTGGTATCCTTTTTCCATATTTTCCGTAAAAATGACATCAACATTTGGAGTTATTGCTCTATACAAACCTCCAAAAATCATTTGCTAAAAGATATTATTTTTTCTTCTACAGCTTCAGGAATAGCTGCTCTGTTCTTACCAGATGACAGACAAAGCTAGAGTTTACACAAGATATTGAAGAATGTGCAGTAAAAGAAGAGCCTCAGAAATCTTCAACAAAAATGACAAGATATCAACTAATTTAACAGAATGATTATTGTTTAAACGGCTATTTTTCTGTCATAGCGGTTGCTGAATGGATGGATGTTGAGCTTTTATTGAAAATCGAATTCTATAGAAGGTTAACACAACTTATCGGGTTCTGTATTTGAAAATGTCACATATTTTAATCCGGCTGATTTTACTTTTTTTATTTTTTTTTTTATCACAACCGCGTTTTTACTTTTTTTATCACAACATCACATCTTCATTGAATTGATCTCTTCTTTTACGTAATCTCCTAATAGGTACTTTTAGGTAAATCGGATAGTTATTGTCAAGTGTATTGCCTAAGCATTTTATACAATCGACTGAATTTATATAGTGTGATAAGTGTAATAAAATGTTATGATAATGTAATAAGCTGTTTTCTGATAATATAATTATAGACAAAAAATGTGTAAAGTATTTTTACTTGTATTTTGCCCGCAAATGCTTTTCCTACTCATTAAAGCGATTCGTAGGTAGGTACTAATCTAAAGACTTTGGTGTCAGCCATCTAAAACTTTGTTACCCACTGATTCAACTTTAAAAGTACGCCTTATATTCGGTATATTCTCTTCGTCTTCTTTTTACTCGTGTGAGTGTGTGGCCAACTCTAGTGTCGGAGTTTTTAGACCGCCGGAAGGCCTCCAACATGGTCTAACCGATCTTGTCCTGAAACAAGAACCGGGACCGACATCTTTATGTGCCCTCCGAAGCACGTAGCGCTCTGATGTAAATATACCACACGCGGTATTTTTTTGTGCTTAAAATTGAATAGTGTTGCCTTGAAGTACCTTGTTGACATTTGGATTCACGGGGGGCCTCTTTTTAATTACTGGCCACATGGGTCGTGTCGGTGCTGCCTCTAAGGTAGATGCAGCACCGACACGACCTGGTTCTTCTTTACGTTTTCTAAAAAAATAATTGTATTCAACAAATGTATTGAATGTACCTATTCACAGTAGCGGCTTTAGGGGGGGGCCAACCGGGGCGGTCCCCGGGGCGCCAAGTTTCAGGGGCGCCACAGGCGCCCCTAATTCATGGCAAGTTTCAAAGAAACACTAAATGAGTTGAATTATATTGGGCCCAAAAATGAATGTTTGCTGGTTTGCGATATCTGTTTTAACAGCAAATATATTAAAGACTTTTTAGCGACGTCTATGGAAGATATGCAGGAGCTGTTTCAGAGACTCGAGACCGAGAGCAACTGCATGGGCCTCGCAGTAAACAGAAGCAAGACAAAGTTAATGGTAGTTGACCGTGCCGAAAAACTCCCCAGATCAACTAATATTATCCCAGGGGTTCACATCGTTGACCATTATACATACTTGGGCGCACTAGTCTACAACGACGGCAGCTGCGTACCGGAGGTAAAGAGCCGTATTGGTATGGCTAAGGACGCGATGACTCGACTCAATGTCATCTGGAAGAAGGGGGATATTACCAACACCACCAAGACCCGTCTAATACGCGCTCTAGTATTCCCCATTTTCTTGTATGGTGTGGAAACATGGACAATACGAGCCAGAGAACGGCAAAGGATTGATGCATTCGAGATGTGGTGCTGGAGACGTATGCTGAGGATACCCTGGACCGCCAAACGCACCAATGCATCGATCCTTTCACAGCTTCGTGTCCAAACACGCCTTTACACCATCTGCCAGCAGCGCATACTGACTTACTTTGGCCACATAATGAGGAGGGGTGAAGAGAGCCTTGAAAAGCTGATCGTTGTTGGGAACACGGAGGGTAAAAGAGCCCGGGGATGGTCGCCAACCAGATGGAGTGATCAAGTGAAAGGCCCATCATCAACCACGTTTTGCTCTGTCGCCCGAGACGCCATGAACAGGCACCGGTGGAGGCAGATCATCGAAATCAGGTGCAAACCATCCACATCCGCCGATGACCACGATCCTCAGTCATGAGGGACCGACCACAGAGAGAGATATTAAAGACAATCATAATTATTTGATAGTAGACATATTGTTTAACTAAATATTTTATACCAGTGGTTGGCAAGGCTAAGAATAGTAGGTATCACCCTGTTTCCTCCCGTGAGTGGAACTTCTACAGCAGAGAGGGCAAGAGCGTGGGAAGCCATATTTGGGACTTCATAATTACGGACGTAGAAAAAACCACTTGCGACAAATGCTAAGTAACTTAAAACCGTAAATCATTTGCATGTAGGGCAACTTTCTGTCAGAAACATCCTCAATGGAAGTGGACTTGTCAGCGCCCCGACGGTAACAAGAGACAGAAGATGACAATTTCCTTAGTGTTAAATGTGTTGATTCGTGTTACCGTTGGGGCATCATGACTTACTATTACAAGCAGATATTTAATAATTTATCAGTGATTAATATAACTGTGTAATACTGAAAATAATTCCTGACTAGTACAAGGCACCCTAAATAAAAATTTGGAGCTTGAGTATGTATATTATGTGGTCTGCTCTTCATTCTACTATGCCCGTAGCGGTATATGTCGCCTCCAACTGGAATCGGAAAATAGATTCGCTGCATAAGAAATCCCGTCAAATAGATGTGGACTTGACATAGTCGGTGCTGTACGTCAACTGTTGGGATATCTAAACTTTCAAATAACACTCTGGAAGTGATACAACTTCGACGGGAAACATCAAAGGTAGCCTTGCAAAATCCCTCAATCACTCCCTAGAAAGATCTGGAGGTGGGCGAAGCTGGAGCAATCGTCTCATATAGGAGGCGATTGAGCGAAATCCGGGGACAAAAGTAGGTATTCTTGAAATAACTGGGCAAGAGTCACCTGATAAAGCCAGACTACCTCGAATAGCGATACCATAACAACAGTCTCAGAGACACTTGCTAAAATTAAAACTTCTGGGTATACCTGTATGCCTCGCATGCACTGTCGTCTACACCAGACAGACACCAGCGACCCTAGAGCTCGCTTCCTCACCTATTAACATAAGATTTTCCGTAAGTAGATGTTGACGCAATCAGTCTCTCCCGCTTCTCAGGTAGGTTAGTAAAGGCTCTCGGGGAAGACGGAGTAGCCGTGGTGTCTGGCCTGTGGAGACTACGAAAAGCCTTTGATTCCATGAAACCTGGGCTGTTCTTGACTGTCTGCAGCGCTGCCAACTGAATGTGGAGGTGTTGACACTTGACAGGTCGCTGCCAAGTAGCGACGATGACTGTTCAAAACCTTAACCACCAAACAAGACTTACCCGTTTGCTTCCAGGTGTAAGACGAGCTTGGTTGTTTTTTATGATCCTAATATATACCTAATGAATTAAGCACCACCATTTTCTACTACTATGTGTTTTAGTAGTTTAGTAAACTTTCATTTGTTTATATTTTAGTGTTTTTTATTTATTATGCAATACTGACGTTTTAAAATCACTTTCAATGTAATATAATGAAATCAAGTGTGAATAATTGGAGTCAGCCATGAAGTCTTCCGTAGTAGAGGTATCCACTTAACATACACATTGCCTTACTTTAAAGTATAGCACAATCACTTTTTCGCCACCAAAAATAACTTTATTTTCCAATGTGCGATATATAAAAGACTACTTACTAGAAGGTTAAGGTCGTTTAAGGTTTCATCAGGATCTACAGCATAAGTATAATTATGTTTTCTCGACTTTTCGATGTTAGGCGGGAGGGGGGGGATGGGAGTTAAGGGCAAGGTGCGCCAAATGAGTGTCTCGCCCGCGCCCGGGGCGCCTGGATGGCTAAGGCCGGCCCTGCCTATTCATCATAATCGTAGGTACCTATGTAGATAGGATAGGAGTACAATGAATAATTCTTTTAGTTGAACTCATTTCAGTACCTCATTTAAAACCTTTTGCACATTCTTTACACAAAACATAATAAGAACTATTTAACCAGTACATAGCCGTGTATATAACCATCGAAACATTGAAACAACAATAGGTATGTACGTCTGCCTTGCGCTGTAAACGCTAAAACTTGAAAAAGAATTTTGCGAATTCGCCGAAAGCAGGTTTTAATGAGTAATGTGATGATCAGTGATCGGAGTAGGTAGATTGATTTTTGGTACTTGTATCATAAATACACACAGAAAGAATAATATGGATAAGCTATTTTGCCGGAAAGTAATTCCGCTATTTCCGGATTCAATTATATATTGTTAATGTTGTGATACTATTACTACTCAATTCAAAATTTAAAGTAAGGTATCAAAACAAAATAATTCATTATTAACTTATCTGTTGAATAACAAAAAAACAATCAAATTACGATCGGAGCTTTAATATTTTTCATTTTTAGCCTTTATACGGCCACAACTTTTTATAAATTGTTGCACTTTTACAAATTTCAATATGCTCATAGTGGTTGGTCATGGTTATTTACAAGGGTAGATTAGCTCTTATCTTATATAGGGTAGATTAGATCAGGCTGCAAACACCTTCTTGTTTGCAGCCTGATGCGACTCCATGCGCTTTGAATGAAACCTCTCTCTTCATAGTACTTGGTATTGGAGTAGTACTGTCCATCGTCAATTTATGCGTGAGCCTGGTAAGTAATCATTAACGACCCTTGTTTTGGTCTTAGAGATTTTTTTACTTTCCATATTAATTTATATCGGTATCGCGGACTTTATTCGCCGTGTGGTTGACGGCATAGAATACAAGTGTCACCACCCCCTATCTTCCCATGGGTGTCGTAAGAGGCGACTAAGGGATAACACGATGCAAATACCATCCTTGCGTAGAGACGGAAAACTCGACATCAAACCTATACGACTGCCTCGTTGGTCTCGCGGCATAAATGTGCGCGTGGGATTGGGAGGTCTCGGGTTCGATTCCCGGGTCGGGCAAAGTGTTATTGGGTTTTTCCGTTAAGAAATTCTCAGTAGCAGCACGGAGTCTGGTAATGTGCCCGGTACGGCAATAGGCTCGCCCCCTATTACGTGGGACCTAAAAATTAATGGCGAAATGTGGGTGTAATATTACGCCTTTGCCTACCCCTTCGGGGATACAGGCGTGAGTCTATAAATAAAAATAAAAATAAAATTAAATAAAAAGAGTAAAAATCCACATTGTTTATTGTTAAATATGTACATATTACATATTTTTTGCAACAAGTGACTTTGCGTTCCAGGGCCGCAGTAACTCCTCGTAAATTCCGCAACCCTGGCAGAATACAATTCCTACCTAAGTTGGTTCCGTTTTTTTTAAATAATCAACCATTTCCGGAGGAATGTCCATATTAATATAATATACGTTTCGCACCAATGACGTCGTTTCAATCTACCTAGGTACTACGATCACTGGTGATGATTTAATACACTGTTGCGGAACTAGGAAAGTTTTTACCTCATAGATCCGTATTCGTAGATCCGATACCCAATGCTTTACCAAAAATACACAAGAAGTACGAACTTTTAATACTATCATAGTATTAAAAGTTCGTACTCTATTACTATGTAAAATAAATACCTACGCTATCACGCTTCTCATTCTTTAACAATACTGTGAATCGCCGGTAAATTACTTTAAGCACAGGGTTTTCAAGTCATTACGTGTACAAGCAAGAACTATTTATAAAAGTAAGTAAGGCCAAAGTAAGCCGCAACTGTATTACCCAAGAAAGTACCAATAACTGTTTACGAAGACACTTATGTAAATGTCAGACATTTTGCTTAACTGTCTTCGTAAACACTTTATCCTGGCTGTCACATTCAGTTATCAAAACTCGACTCGTGATAAAGATTTCTATCACTTCAGTTCTTCACAGTAAAATATTTCTAAATTAAAACATCGATCGCGGGCGGCGGCCAACCCCGCAGAGCAACGTCCAAGGACACTCATCTCTTCTCAAAGGTGACGACAGTAACTTTCATGCTCTGTCCTTCCAATATCGTTAAAGTGAGGTGCTTCAACGCATTGATTTTTCTATAAACCGAGCCTGTAAATATTGGTATAATATGTTCTTTAATCAGTATAAGATGTGTCCGAGTTAATACGTGTCGACTGTATAAACATTAGTCTTCGGACTCCGGCGCCGGTTAATTAAGAAAATATTGCTTCTAATTTGATTCTCTGTACTGTGGGTACCTACTTTAGTGTAACAGTTGTCTACGTTCGCGCTAACGGGAATAAATTATATTTAAAGGTATGTACTTAGATTTCAAAATTAAGACAGGTAATAAAAGCATTTCACTTACATTTACTAATAAGTAGCTACTTACCTGTGTCTGCTAAATTATCTGGTAAGAAAATTACATATTTTTATTTTCAACCTACTTATCTTGTTTACCTAAGAAGACTTTCTAATCTTTTATGTTATGTTATAGATTTAATATGTGAAATTTTATGTACTTAAGTACTTAATTTGTTTATTTACTTAGTACATATTTTAATAGAATCATTATCTATTAATATTAGTGAATAAATGAATAATAATACTGCATAATGTGTCAATCACAATATGTAAGTATGTATTATTGTTTCTTAGCAGAGTCAAGTTGTTGATAAATCTGATATGATATATTGTCCAAATAATCAAAAGCAACAGGCTATGTAGGTGAATAATTAAATCATGTAAAGTCTATCATAAGTATATTTTTTATTATTATGGATTTCTGTTGATTACAGAAGATCGTTAACTGTCAACTATAATAACTTAATAATATTAAAACTGAGAAATAATATTTACTAAGCATACAGAAACTTATGAATTACTTGGAAATAAAACTACCAACACACTATACTATATGGTATTTTTTTTTTATTTATTTATATACTCATGCCTGTATCCCCGAAGGGGTAGGCATAGGTGTAATTATTATTACACCTCTATAAGATTACTATAGATTATACTTAATTATTTCGTCACAGTGGCTTCAACTTCATATTCTTATCGAAACTTACTTGCTAACTCTCTAACACGGTCTTCATCATTCTTGTTAAAAACTGTGTCACTGCCGGGCACAGGCCTTCAGTCTCTATCAGAAGAGTAAGGGTCCACCATGCTGGCCAAGTGCAGGTTGATAGGTCTTCATTTGAACATAACTTTCAAACATCTTAAGTACATTTTCTCAAAAATCTTTGTTGTATATTTTTTTATCATACTATCTTACATACTGACACTAGTTTAAACCATGGAATATCGCTATCACTGTGAGAACCTCTGCAACCCAAAGAGGTCATCGCCAAGCAATCATCAGCATTTTGTATGTTATTCTTTGAGCTGGATCCTATACGGCTATTTTTAGGTTTATAAGCCAGGCTTTGGCTGCTGCAGAGAGCTGGTGCAACTCGGACATACCTCCTTGGAAGTAGTGGAGCGGACAATCATTCACATCGTGGGCTAGAGTTTGGCCAGGCTCTCCGCACTCGCTGGATGGCAACTCTCTGAGCACCCATTTGTGAAGACTATGGTTGGACCGTATGTGTCTGGTTCTGAATCTATTTAGTTTCACCCACATTGGGCGAGGAGAATTGTGTTTGGGTGGGGTCATCCGTTCAAATTGGATGTCTTGATGCCAGGCAGTGCGCGGGTAGATGGTCAAGCGTTTTGCGAATCGGCATCGGCATGCTGGGTCTTGAGCACTCGTGCCACTCAGCTGCCGCTGCCAAGCAATCGGAGTCAGTCTGGGTAAAAGTAAATATTCAGTCAAATCAGGTTAGACTAGTAAGCAGAACCAGGTTGCAATTGCGTTAATGTTAGGGGAATGTTGTGTATCTTACACAAAATTCAATAACTTACTGCTTTGACATGAATCCTACATTGATATACTCTATTTCGAATAACTCTAGTTACTCAATAGTAATAATTCTACTATACATGTGCTGCCACCTAACTCCTCATAAACGGCTGAACCAACTTTGATGAAAATATCCCAGTACCTGCCTTTGATATACTAAAACTAAAATTGCTATCTATCATAAATCTCACCAATTTTTTAATGTAGTAAAAGCACTAACCTAATGTTGTGTTGACGGCAGGGTAATTCAGAACTTCCTGTTCCTTCCTTAATCATACACCTGCCTAGATCGTCATCATCACCCTAGTGATAGCACTGATGATGACGATCTAGGCAGTGGCTTTTTTCTAGTCCATCAATATCTATTATCTGACAGAAGGTTAGTTTCGGCTGACCTCCTCAACACTAAGGGATAGCAAGATGCCATGGCTTCAAGCAATATAAAGTGTGCTCACCATAGTGCCTTTCGAAGAAGCGGCTTCACTCTCATTAAATGTACAAAGCTTCATAAAGTCAGTGATGCGCACCGTGCGTTTGAACTTGTACCCTCTGTGTGGCAGTCTATTAGTATCTCTAGGCTAGTCTATCAGTGCCTCCATTCACCTTGATATACAGCTATATACAAGAGCGTAACCAAGGGGGGTCAGCCGCCCAATAGAGATTCATAAAACCCTACAGTTCATACTTTTTCTCGTTTTCCATATCAACTTGCTCCCCCAAGGCCATCGGCTGCAAAACCATTGACTATACAGGATGTCACAAGACTCATCATAAAACCGTTTTGAAACAAACTTTTATTTTTAAGTTGACACATTTTATACCGCAATTTTATTAAAAGCGCATGCGTGCTATGCTCGAAATACCTACTTATCCATGGAGATGGAGATCTATAGAACATATTGGCAGGGTGAATTCCCAGGTATGGTGCCGAAGTAAAAATGATCGTAATATTGATCCAATATGGGATTTCTTTTTAAACCCTGTATTATATAGGCAACTTCTCGATGTATATTGTATACCTACCTACTATTGGAGTAGCGTAATTTGAAGTTGGCTCATGCTGGAATTGAATTGTTAGCGAACTAGCATCGTCATGTCGTAGAAAAGTCTTGTCGGAGTAAAGATATTTGAAAGTAGGTAGAGTAACTTGGTATTGGCGGCATTCTATAATGTTCAAGTTCATAAAAACTTTTCGAATAAGCGTTCCTCAAAATTCAGTTCTCCACACATTTCTTAAGATAGCAAAACGATCGTCTAAATATAGATGTCCGAGTGCCAAATTCGAAGTCAATTCTTATCGAAATTCAGTTTGCAATCCAGTTCAATAAATAGGATAATATGACGATAAAAAAGTAAAAAGCATTGACATATATTTCTAACTTTAGTACATAGGTATATATCGATGGTAACAAGTATAACATTCACTTCCTTAAAACGAATACTAAACTAGATTATGCTGGCAACTCCGCTCTCGTGGGGTACAACAGGTAACCTGGACTATATCTAGAGATATTTGAGCTAAATTACTGCAGTTTCATTAAACATTGTGTAGTAGATCTGCAGTAAAACCATCATCCTCTTGCCCTGGCCTAAATGTATTTAGGGTCGACGAAGTAATAGGTACGTCCTTCGCTTCCACATTCATATGTCGTCCGGGCTACGATAATTTCTTTACCTCTTTCCGTTTCGTATCCACCCTCACACAGACCGTCCATATTTTCCTTGGCCTCCCTCTTCCTTTGCGTCCCTTTACCTTCATATTCATCACCTGTCTGCCAACATACATGTCGTCTCTTCGCGTAAAATGTCCGTACCAAGCCAAAAGATTTCCTTTTACATAGTAATAGTAGGATATTAGCTTAAATATAACTGGCATACTTAATAGGGTACTTTCCAGGGTCAAAATAATTACATTTTATTTAGTCCGTATTTTAGATTATAAAAAAATATTGGACACGTATTTTTTCTTTTTACGATTAAATAAAAAATAACAAAGATATAGCCCATTAAAGTTACGTGTGACGTCATCTAGTGCGAAAAAATGCACCACGGCGTGACGTTATACGTAACTTTAATGAGCTATATTTTGGTCATTTTTGGTTTAATTTACAAATAAAAAAATACGTATCGCTTATTTTTGAATAATCTAAAGGACGGACTTATAATATTTTTTTTGTCAACTAGCCTATTACACGGTGCTGTAAACTTAATTGTTTAGGTAATATGAAACCCTACTGGAGCCAATTTATCCTCTCGTATCGTGTGTCCAATGAGCCATTTTGGGCTCAGGTGATCCAATTATAATAGTACTTCCACTAATACATGTTGTAGTACGATGGAGGTATTGCTGGAAATGCGTGAGTTATATTTTTAAACACATTAAGCTTGTAGGGTTTAAAAGATCAAAGATATCTGAGCTGTGTCACTCATGAATCATGATGTAATGAGACCTACGAAAATAACCTTTAGACGCAGAATGACTAATTTGCAGATTGTCCAATTTGCATAATGTTCATTGCGAATTGTATTATTATCGTGTTGCCCCAATTCTCAGACATTGTAAAAACTAAAGTAGTGTTGTCGCTATTTGAATTTATTCACCATACACCTCTTGGACATAATTTTCCTCCATTTTCCATATCTTTCTATACTTTCGTGGCAATATTCCGAGCCAATCCATAGGCAACTGATAAACATAAGTCAGTCAGTCAATCAATCAGCTGTGTAATCCAGACCCAAGAAATTTTCATACTCGTCACACCACAGACGTCACACAAATATCTCTACAACTACATCCCCAAAGAAATATAACCTAAGGCATAGAAGTAACACTAAATAACAACAGCGGTTGCTATGATTGATATCTTCTTTCTAATGGCACATGCAGTATGATAGAAAGAGCTGTCGATAGGTTTAGCAGCACGCTCTTATAGCAGAATCGTGGTAGGCAAACAGTAGACAAAACATAGAGTTAGGAAACCGAGTGTTGTTCGTAACAGTGATGATTTATCGATAAATATTTTTGGTCAAATGTCTAACTTTAGTATGTGTCGATATATTTAAGCCGTATAAATAAACAACTAAAATATTGAAATTGTAGTTTTTGCTGTTGACGCCGGACAGTGCTTTGCAAAGACTTGCCAGACAGAAAGTACTAAAAAAATCACGTGTTTAAAGGCCCGCACAAACTATCTGTCGTGACTTACTGTCGCGACAGTAAGTCGCGACAGAAGGGTAAGGCCTTGCCACACGATACAATTTTACCACTGATCAAATTTTCAATCGAATTGGCTTTGCCCGTCTACACGACACAATCAAATCACTGATTTGCATTCCGCCCACCCGATTGGTTAAAATCTGGTGGTACCGCCCACCCGATGAACTTGAGTTGGACGACTGGCGTCACGTCACGATTTCATCAAGTGATTTAGTCAAGTTGGACGTAAAATTGTGCCGTGTGGCAAGGCCTGTATCTGGACAAGGAAAATCCATTCAAGTGTGCACAATATCGGACGTCTGTCGCGGACGTGACCTTGAGCGTTCAGACGTCCGATAGCAATCTGGAAAAATGACAGTAAGCGTCTGCGGACGTTTACTGTCATCCGTATATTGTCCATGGTACGGCCTTAATATTGATTTTATACCGAATATAGTCAAAAATGTTAAATTCACTTTCAATTCAACAGTTCTGCATTACTTCAAGGTATACCAATAATATAATTTAATAGTGCTAACTGCTAGTGCCCTGAATTAAGAAAAATATGCTCCTACCTAGCCTTAGTGTATTGCATAGACAGCATGGCGTGTCTATGGTTGTATCGGACGCGGACGCGACAGAAAGCCGCGTCCGAAAGGGTGTGCACACTATGTGTCGCGACTTACTGTCGCGACAGTAAGTCGCGTCCGAACAGTTTGCGTGCGCCTTCATTGTTCGTTTTAGCCATAAAATCTATTGACAAAAAGTATTAATAACTAATGAGCGATGCGTTGCGATGCGATGCTAAGAAACTGTTACTTAGATTATGTATTGTACGAATTATACCAGATTGGCTAATGCGGCACGGCAGGCTTTGGCAATTTGTTTGCGTCGCATCATATCACGTTGATTTTTTTAGAGTTCTAGGTAATCCGACTGCCACGCCGAAGCTTGCGGGTTTGATTCCCGCTCAAGTCAAACATTTGTGTGCATGAATATGGATGTTTGTCTTGGTCTGGATGGTACTATGTGTAATATTTAATATATTTACAGAAAAGTATATATGCATGTTTATCGATTGTCAAGTACCCGTAGTACAAGATATGCTTAGTTTGGGACCAGATAATGTTGTGTGAATGTGAAAGAATATTATATTTTATGGTAGAATATTATGTAGCGGACTACAAGGCAAGACGTCTTTGATCAGTCAGGATAGCACTAATATGATAAATAATATAGAAGTAGGTAGATTAATTAAAATCGTTGTAATTATTATATTTTATTAATATGTTCAAACTAAAATTACACACTTTTTGTTTAGCTTTGGATAAATAATTCTACCGGGTGTGCAATGTCCGGGCTTAAATGTAATGTAAGCACAGCTTTCGGTTTTAAACGACGCCAGGTGCTTTCTGTCTTTAAAAAACAGTCTTTCTCAAAATGACGTGAACAAATATGATGGTACTTTTGCTAAATCAAACTAGGCCGTCCAACGGCATTATCCAAAGTTTTCTTGTGACGTCATTAATAGACAACCTGTAATAAAAAACACCTTCTTAATAATGAAAAAATGCTACTCGCATCCTCAATCCATCTACTATTTTATAGATGCAGAAATGTAAGCCTACACACACGCGCTTACACTGGAACACTTGGCTTTAGGTTAATAGACGCTACTTTTAAGGTAGGTGTCTAAGTAAATTATGTACATTAAACTGCGCTTACTATCAAACGCGCGATAGAAAATTAGACCACTGGATGTCTTTGTTTATTGTCAACTTAGCAACCGCGGCTACCCGCTGTCGCTTCCAGCTACAGTTTTACATTCATGTCCGATAGTTAGTTACCGTATTTATCCCTCATTCAAAAAACATCGATATCTCCTTTCACTGTCAAATCCCATCACTAAGGCTATTAAATCAATAAATGTACAAAATAACAATTTGTGAGTAAAATTCATAACACATACGTATGCAAGCTGTTCCTTTGATTTGCAATACAATGATATTGTGTAAACTTAACACTCATTATAGCATTAATACGAGAAAAGTAAATACATTTGTAGGAAAATTCCGACTCACTGCTAGAAGATAAAGTTTCTTCTGTTATTTCCGTTCCGAGAATAGCGGAATCCACATCCCGATATCACATACACGATGTGTATTAATTAATGAGTACACTATTTAATTATTATAAGCTTACTTACTATTTAAATGCAAAAAAGTTATTAAAAATGTAAACACAAACATCCAACAAATTTTACACTGTTGACAGATCACAGCACGGCTATTTAGAGAATGTACTCAAAGATATGAGTATGTAAAGAGTATATGCCTCTTTAAATGAGACGCGTAATTTGACGTTATGATTAACCAACTAAGACCAACTGACATTACATGTTGCACGTTCGGTATAAGGAAATTTATAGGGCATGTTCTCTCTAGTCTAAACGTCCAACCTCTTTGTACATCCCTTAGTGACGGGGTCGAGAATCGCTGTCAACATACTTTGTCGCGACCGTGTGGGATTCGGCCCGCTGTTTAGATGTTGGCGGGCCCCGTCGTATGAGATTTCCCCGTTATTCCCTACTCATGGAGGCGCATGTGAACGCGCCTTTGCCTCTTTGGCCTAGCAGCAAACGAGTTGGGCTCACCGCTTCACCTTTAGCAGTAACTTCTTTGTCATTGTGTTTACCATAGGGTTCGACTTAACAAGTTTAGTGTCTTTGAACTCAAGTCCAATTTTAATGTCACTAGCGTTCAAGACCTTTGATTATGATATGTGTCATTGTTCTTTATTTATAGACTCGCGCTCGTATCACGGAAGAGGTAGGCAGAGATCTAATATTACACCCATATATCGCTATGTTAGCAAATTTGACCAGATCGCGTGCTGCTACTGAGAATTCAGAATAACTCGGTAAAATTTTCCTCGACCCGGGAATCCAGCCCAGGACTATACACTCGACCACGGAGGCAATCAGGGGGTAGATTATTTTTGTGAAGGGGAAGACCTAGGCGGACGTTCTCTGGCTAAATTGGAGACTTCTTAAAAAAAGGACAGGTCAGAAGTACCCTAAACAAAAGAGCATACATGAGGAACTTGACGGGAGAATGAAGCAAGAGAGATATGTCGGGATCATTGCAAATGGCGTTCTGAAGTCTCTGCCTTCCCCTTCGGGAAACAGGCATGAGTCTATGTACCTATGTATTATTATTGTGTGATCTTGATACTTATGTGTTTTGTTCTGCAGCCTAATCAACACACATCTTCAGTATGGCGAGCGGAACCTGGGAGGAGTTTTTCGCGGTCCACCTGCCGCCACCGGACTTCGAAGACAACCGGTCCCTGCTGAAGGAGTTCTGCGAGAGGCATGACCAGTACGGCAACAAAATCGTGCTCGTCACTGTGAGTAAATCGTAATCTTACTAAATACTTATCGCAGAAAACTTGTGACGTCATAGCTGACGCGCTCGTCCCTACTACTCTTGGCTGGCCGTTTCACTCCCCAGCAACCTATGTATACCGTGGCGCAGGAGTGACCGCCCTCTTTCCGGCTGTGCGGCGATTCAAGCTAAGTCTTCCCTCTTCCCTGAGCGACACCAGAAATATTTCGCGACCCTTCTTCTATCTTGGTTTAGAGCCAAAAATGTTTAAAATCAGATTTATTTTCCTTTTTGCTAAAAGCTGTATAGATTCTTACTACAGAAATAAACATACTGTTATTGTTACCGATATATTGATATTTTATAAAACTAAATAGCGTTGACCACGTGCAACGTTACAACTTTAGAAATATTCAAGCAACACTCAGACTCTAAAGGGTCTACTGCGGAACACACAGTGTTGTCATGCGTGCTGAATCGAAGGTCGAACTCACAACTGATGTCGCTGAAAGTTCAACTTTATTTAAAAAAAAACCGTTACGTAAATATTAATAGGTACTTATGTGTATAAAAAATGCGACATTTCGAAAGTAAATAGATTAGTTTATAAGCTGATCTGATATTTATTACATAAGTATGTAATCGAATGAATATATATTCTCACTTACTTTGATTCGAACGTTTTTATCTATAGTAAATAAATCTTTGCACACCGTTGTACTCGGTGTGAATAAAGACCACACCGGTGTTTAATTTGCTGATAAGTGATAACAGTTTTGTAAAGTGATAAGTAACTATTTTGTACAGTCATTTCCTTTGTTTAGTTTTTTATCGTACAGGCAATTTATCCCAGTGGCTCTGTGGCAAACATTTGTGGTTAGATTTTGGTTTTAAGTTCCTGTGTTCCACTTCCTGAGATGTGTAAGTATTCCAGTCCTAGCGAACCCGTGCTTGCCTGGAAAACTTACTCGTCTCGGCAGCATTATTTGGCTGGATCTCCGTTTATTCTATTCTATTCTTAGATCCGGCTCGAAGGACCAACAAGATTTGTGGTTTCTTAAACAAGTATCATGTTAGAATTGAAAGGGACTTGGAATCAGTTCATTGTTAAAAGACAAAATAATATGCTAATTAAAGGCTAAATTATACTGTTAGATAACGAGTACACACCCGGCGCGGTTGATGTCTGCTAGTGAATTGATTTAGGTACAAATAGTATGAAATCTGCTCTGCCTGCCTCCGTGGTCCAGTGGATAGCGTATGCGACTGCTGATCGGAGGTCCCGGGCTCGATTCCCGGGTCGGGCAAAAGTGTTACTGGGGTTTTCCGAATTCTCAGTAGCCGCACGGAGTCTGGTGATGTGCCCGGTAACGTCAATAGGCTCGCCCCCTATTACGTGGGACCTAAAACTTCATGGCGAAATGTGGGTGTAATATTTACAACTCTGCCTACCCCTTCGGGGATATAGGCGTGAGTCTATAAAAAAAAGTATGAAATAAAAACTTATAGAAATATGCTGACACAAGCTCACAAACGTACAAAATCGCAATGTACAATCAACGGTAGAAAATTAATGCTTTCAAAATCACCAACCCACATAAACTTTAGACTATCTATAAGCCTGTCTTGAGTTTATGAAGTCGGTAAATACTTTTATACAAGCTCAATATTATACTTCACGATGAAGTTCTTCAATTCATTTTGTAGAAGATGAAGTACGCATCATGTTAGACAATGTTCGCTCAACGAGTCGCCTGCACGTTTAATAAAATTACGTAGCACTTAGGGTAATTGTGTGATCTGGAAGCAGGGCTGCTACGTGACCCAATTTATTACTATACATAGGCACATCGAGCCAAAACTACATGAAACTGGCTCAGGTGTCTTTCCCACACTAAAGAAAGTCAAAATCATTTTCATCTAGGCTACAAAGTGACGCTTATGAACGTCAAAATTTAAGTTAATTACTTAACGATTCTCGACTCTTCTTGACGTTCGCAATGCAATAGGTAGAACCACGAGAAAGAACGGACAATAAAACTCATGGCCACTCTT
This sequence comes from Euclidia mi, assembly GCA_944739405.2. Classification (NCBI taxonomy): domain Eukaryota; kingdom Metazoa; phylum Arthropoda; class Insecta; order Lepidoptera; family Erebidae; genus Euclidia; species Euclidia mi. The sequence goes on along the minus strand of OX123186.2, from coordinate 106,333,533 downwards.
TTCAATCAAATATAATGGTTGTACATTTTATTTTTGTAAGGAGCTGCAACTGTTTCACATTTTATTCATCTACTAGTAAAATTTTAGTAACTATTGATATCATACTCAAGCAGTAAATGATGTTCATTTGGTAAGGTTTTCCAAGCGGTTTTGCCACATACACACTACAATTTAATTGATTCTTAATTTTGTGTGAGTTTCCACTCAACTCTAGTGTCGGAGTCTTCAGACCGGCCAGAGACCTTCGACCTTGACCTAACGATTCTCTTCTTGAGATAAGGACCAACCCACAGCTTTACATGTCTCCCAAAGTTAGTTTTTTTTTTTGGTAATAGGCGGCAAACGAGCAGACGGATCGCCTGATGGTAAACAATTACCTCCGCCCATGGACACAAGCAACACCACAGGACTCACAAGTGCGTTGCCGCCCCTATGAGGAGTAGGATGAGGGAGAAGGAATAGGGGATAGGGCCTCCGGCACTCTCACTCACCGAACGAAACGCAACAGTTTAGGTACTGTTACTTTGCGTCGATTTTCTGTGAGAGGGTAGTACTTCCCAGGGCTTGGAAACGTTATTTAAAATAACGTTTTTAAAACGTTTTGAACAGTTCTTTGTATGTCATTTTGTTCGGAACGAAAACAAAATGAGAACGTTATTTCCGCAGGGTAAAAACCGGTTTATTCCGCAGGACGCAGCCGCGCACGGTGTGCGGCGACAAGCATGAACTTGTTTAATTGGATCGGGTTCCGCCTAGCGTAGTATGTTAATTATGTTATATTTTGATTTCATTGCATCAGTAATTCCAATGCGCTTCTAACGTATTGATCGAGATTGTGTTGTGACTTGCGTTGCGAGTGATTTGTTAATAAGTGGTGTTTGTTTCTTGCTCACAAAATGGGACGAAAGGGAAAAAAACAAATTTATTCATATTACATTTACAATGATGAAAGTAACAAATCAAAATGTCAGAAATGCGCGGCCGTAAAATATCAACTGAATGAAATTCATGTTATTCGTAGTTTCATATTAATACCTGTTGAACCCAAAAATATAAAAAAACGGTTTTAAAACGTTTATTAATCAAAAACGATTTAAATTATAATTGTTCTTCAAAAACGTTTTTATAACGTTCTGTTCGAACGTAAACGAAACAAATCGTTTCTTAGGTATTTAAGACGAAAACGTTTCGAAAAATATACCGTTATCCAAGCCCTGGTACTTCCCCGGTCGAGCCGGGCAAGTCTTGCTATGAGCGCTCCACTGTAGAGCAAATACCATCACAAATACCTACCGCTAAATGACTCTAACCTTTGCTGGTGAATTTAGCAACTAGCCTGCATTTTCTTTTTGAAAGAAAATCTTTTATTCGTATGTCGATGTAATTGACGCCATGGCAATTTCGATTCGGTTGAAATATTCTAGTTTTCGCATTTGTATATTTTTTATTTATAGGCCTACGCCTTTATCCCCGAAGGGGTAGGCAGAGGTGTAATATTACACCCACATTTCGCCATGAATTTTTAGATCCCACCAAATAGCGGGCGAGCCTATTCCCGTTACCGGGCACATCACCAGACTCCGGGCTGCTACTGAGAGTTCGGATAAAGCCAGTTACACTTTGCCCGACCCGGGAATCGAACACGAGACCTCCGATCAGCAGTCGCATACGCTATCCACTGGACCACGGAGGCAGTCCGGAGGCGTGTTTGCATTTTACCGTGAAAAACTCTATCATGTATGATATTGAATCAGGGTTGGTTCGTGACCCAATTTGTTACTATATGTACATAAGTACATCATACCGGCCGGCTCAGGTGTCGCTTTTACACTGTAGAGCAAATATCGTCGCACGCTACATGACATGACAGAATACCTCCGTGGTCCAGTGGATATTAGCGTATGCGACTACCGATCGGAGGTCCCGGGTTCGGTTCCCGGGTCGGGCAAAAGTGTTACTAGGATTTGCCGAATCCTCAGTAGCAGCACGGAGTCTAGTGATGTGCCCGGTAACGACAATAGGCTCGCCCCCTATTACGTGGGACCTAAAAATTAATGGCGAAATGTGGGTGTAATATTATATTACACTTCTGCCTACCCCTACGCGGATACAGGCGTGAGTCTATAAAAAAAGCTACATGACAGTTTAAATTCGTTACTAATGCATATTTCGTTGCAAGAGACAATAATGTTCCTAGCTCATAAACTTTTTAGACATTTCCTTGGCAAAAGCAGTCAACCACGTGTCTCAAAAACGCAAAGAAAGACCTACGTGATGTCTTCACTTCGTCAGACTAGTGAATCCGAAAATACTGACATATTACTGAGCTGGTAATAGGGTTGGTTCCAACTTGTCAAATCAAACACTTTTAAAGAAATGTCAAAATGGCCCTCTGCTACGGCGTTTGTATGTAATAGGACTCACTGACGTCATAAATTTTTGCTGTCAAGTAGAATACTTATTATCAATGAATTGTCGATAAAAAATGCTAAATAAAGTTTTAACATTAATTGATGAATTAAACTACCATTATTTTGACATGTTTCTCTATATAGTAATACTTGTATAATTTATGTTCCTTTTTTATGGTAATAGGCGGCAAACGAGCAGACGGATCGCCTGATGGTAAGCAATTACCGCCGCCCATGGACACAAGCAACACCACAGGAGTTACAAGTGCGTTGCCGCCCCTTGGGGTTGGGAAAAGGGATAGGATGAGTAGTGGGGTGAGGGAGAATGAATAGGGGATAGGGCCTCCGGTACTCTCACTCACCGAACGAAACGCAACAGTTTAGGTACTGTTAGTTTACGTCGATTTTCTGTGAAAGGGTAGTACCTACTTCCCCGGTCGAGCCGGCCCATTCATGCTGAAATCAGCATGGCTCTACTACCTTGAATGTTACTTGCAGGAAACTTTCCTATTAATTCTGAGGTGACGATGATGGCCTAGTAGAGAGACCGATACACTGCTACGCAGAGAGTCTCAGGTTTAATAAATCCACGGCGCGCACCAATTACTTATCGAAGCTATATGCGTATTAAATTGTTTATTACCGCTTGCTAAACGGTGAAAGACCACATCGAAAAAGTTGCCAGTAGGTATAAAAAAGCCTTATATAGGAAGTTGACTACAGTTACGACAGCCCTGTATATTTCTGAAGTAGGTTAATCATATTAATGTAGGTACACTTCATTCGTGAAACTTGTATAATATCGCTTTATTATAGGCCAAGTTTATTTTTAAACTTGCTCAACAGCCTATACTGCGTTCGTGGTGTATTTACGCTAAGGCAATTAAAAGAAAGAAGGGTAACAGTTTTTAGATAAAACATAGACGACAACTTAGTCGAAATTATAAGAACATGCATTTGACCGTAGCCGTTGATTGAATTCAAACTCAACCATGTTTATTTCCATAAATAGGTTTGTTATCTGGTCAATACTCAGTACTAAATATGTTATCAATTGACCTTCCCTTACAAAGAAATATAACCTTAAGTCATAGAAGTAACACTAAATTACAACAGCGGTTGTTATGATTGATATCTTCTTTCTAATGGCACATGCAGTATGATAGAAAGAGCTGTTGATAGGTTTAGCAGCACGCTCTTATAGCAGCCTCGTGGTAGCCGAACAGTAGACAAAACATAGAGTTAGGAAACCGAGTGTTGTTCGTAACAGTAATGATTAATCGATAAATATTTTTGGTCAAATGTCTAACTTTAGTATGTGTCGATATATTTAAGCCGTAGAAGTAAAAAACTAAAATATTGAAATTGTAGTTTTTGCTGTCGACGCCGGACAGTGTAGTACTAAAAAAAAACACGTGTTTAATTGTTCGTTTTAGCCATAAAATCTATTGACAAAAAGTATTCATAAACTAATGAGCGATTCGTTGCGATGCGATGCTAAGAAACTGTCACTTAGATTATGTATTGTACGAATTATACCAGATTGGCTAATGCGGCAGGCTTTGGCAATTTGTGTGCGTCGCATCATATCACGTTGCTTGCTAGCGCTTACGTTGGACACTGCTCGATTTTTTTAGAGTTGTAGGTAATCCGATTTGTGATCCGCCAGCACAAATGATTCGCCTTTATGTAAATATTAGTACAGCAGTGAACTACTTTGACAACCCAGTTGGCGTGAGTACAACCGACTGCCACGCCGAAGCTTGCGGGTACGATTCAGTTTTACATTCATGTCCGATAGTTTGTTTCCGTATTTATCCCTCATTCAAAAAACATCGATATCTTCTCCTTTCACTGTCAAATCCCATCACTCCTTAATGATGGGATTTGACAGCACGGCTATTTAGAGAATGCCGTCAAAGATATGAGTCTGTAAGGAGTCTATGCCTCTTTAAATGAGACGCGTAATTTGACGTTATGATTAACCAACTAAGACCAACTGACATTACAAGTTGCACGTTCGGTATAAGGAAATATGGCGAGCATGTTCTCTCTAGTCTAAACGTCCAACCTCTCTGTTCCCTTAGTATAAACTACAAAAATTAACAGTGTATTGAAAAAAGGCCTATTCAAAAAGTATAACCTTCATAAGAAAAAACATGCAAGAAACTCATGACTACCTTTTTCAATTTCCAAGTTGTTTACGACATAAGGTTTTATTACTGGTTCGTATTCGTACTAGGTCTTATTCAAATTTCGCAAGCCGTAAATGCGTCACCTTGCCGCATTATACCATAGAGCATAGATATTTACATAGAGGCGCATTTCTTAAGGACACTCTGTAGACAAACTTTCTGTGACCCATATTACCGCTTGGCGGCGTGGCAGTCGCGCTTTGACAGCTGTCTCTACGAGAGCAAGAGAGACGAACGTTTCTCCTGTGTATCTTAACTACGAGAGCAAGAGAGACGGAGAACGACGCCAGCGCCGCCAACGGCGCCTACTACGAACTACACTGACGACAGTCGCCAACTCGCCTCTTGTAATTGGCACACGAAATCCTTAAGAAATGCGCTTCTATGTAAATCTGTATTCACTGATTATGTCAAGGTACTAAAATCTAGGACATTAGATTACCATCAGAACTTGTAGTATGAACTTAGGCTTGTGACCTACAGTTTGCGCGGCTCGTTAGCCAAAATCGATGGCACAGCTTGGCTTCATAGCCGAAATTAATGAAGGTACTAACCTTGTTGGATCAATCAATCATTAAGACGCCGTAGTAATGGGTGATTTATGTTAATGAGCCTGACCTAATTGACGAACGTAAAAATCGCACCATTTAATAATAAAATCGGGTGAGTGTACTAGTAACTCGCGTAAGAAGGGTTCTTTAAACACCCACAATATTATTGTGGGTGTTTTGTGCAAATCCAGTCGCATACAAAATGTTAAGGCAAATTGTCTACATCTACACCATCGAAAATCGGTGAAGATTCTAACCAAAAGGGATGCGTTTTGATATATTTGATTTTCCTCGCAATTATTTAAATATTGACTGCCTCCATAGATAGCATATGCGACTGTTGATCGAAGATCCCGGGTCGGTCAAAAGTGTTACTGGCTTTTTCCGAATACTCAGTAGCAGCCCGGAGTCTGGTGATGTGCTCGGTAACGGCAATAGGCTCGCCCTCTATTACGTGGGACCTATAAATTATTTAAATATTTTTCAATCAAATATCGTAATAGTAAGACGATTTGAGTAATGGTTAAAAAAATCTTTTCATGTACTTATCCGTCGTTACCTAGCTTTTGAAAGCTGGCATTTAGCTTTAATCTATGAATGGAGTAGTCACTGTGGCAAAATCCGACTGTAGGTATCTATGAAAGGCCAATTCAAAGACACGTCTTACGCGATCAAGGTTATCTTAAGTTTAAGGTCAGGCCTTTTGTAGGTCTTTGAAAAGCCATTGACAAATTTATCATCTCGTTATAATCTCGATCTTGATACGCAAGCGATCTTCTTATAGAAAACTAGACTTCGCTCACAGATTCTCCCGCATGGACGATAGTTATTGCGGTAAAAGGTAGCCTATGTCACTCTCCAACTGCCTGGCTATATCTAGACCGAAGCATCCTACCATAATGTCTCTCATAATACATAGGTACATACATACATACATATACTCACGCCTTTTTGCCCGTCGGGGTAGGCAGAGACAACAGAACGCCCCTTGCTTCTATCCTTACAAACCTCACGCGCTTCCTCTACACTCATTACTCTTTTCATACATGCTCGCCGGTTTCGGGTACTCCGGACCTTGCCGTTTTTTAGGACGTCCCCAATTTGATCGAGGAATGTCCGACGAGGTCTGCCGCGACCGACTTGCCCACACACATTTGTCTTATAAATCTGATTCGTCATTCTTTCTTAACTCATTCGCTCCACGTGTCCAAACCACTTCAACATTCCTTTCTCAATACTACGGTTAAGATCACAAAATAATACTACGGGTAAAACTAAGGACAGTAAAACAACAAGTAAAAGTAACAAACGTTCATATAAATCAATCCTGTATGGTAAGGATCCGAAATAGCAACTTTATTAGATATGTTAGGCTAGGTTTGCTATTTGTCCCGATAGTTACACGAATGGCGCGTCTTTAAATTTCTTTGAAAACTATATACACACTAAACGTATAAAAGCGTATTGCCTTTTATATAACGTGTAACATACGTGAACCTCCAAATAGGTCGTCAACAATATTACATCTTTAATAGATTATTCAGGTCCGTGTGGTGACGGATTAAGAATACGAAATGTCACCACCCCATATCATCCCATGAGTGTCGTAAGAGCCGACAGAGGGAGCATACTATGCAGAGAACAGCACTTTAAGAGAAGGAAAACTTGATACAAACCCTATACCAACCCGTTTGGCCAGCGTGGTATAGTAGGCCAATTCCTCCTTTCAAAGGAGAGGCCTAGTTATATTTATTCAAACTAGCGTCCATAATATGGTTTTATCTTTCCAGTCTGGTGGCACAACAGTACCTCTAGAGCACAACACAGTCCGTTTCGTGGACAACTTCAGCGCGGGCACTCGGGGCTCTGCGTCGGCCGAATATTTCCTGGAGCAGGGATACGCAGTTATCTTCATGCACCGGCAGAAGTCTCTAGAACCTTTCACCAGGCACTTCACCGGACAGAAACTTCTGGACATGCTTGAGATTCAGGATCGAGGACCCAATACTACTATCTCGGGTAAGTGTTTATTGGGTTTCTTACCCTGTACTGCAATAGTTGCACTACCTTTCGATATTTTTCCATAGTTATCCACAGGGTTTTTAATGAATTAATGCAATGTGTTCGTTGATCAGAGGAGTCCGAGTTTCCCATACATGATTTAGTTCTCTTACCATTAGAAAGTGGTAACAAGGAACAAAACACATCCAATTCGTTGCCTACTGGATGGAATTGGTCGAAGGTAGAAAATGAACAGCATTATGGTGGAAAAAGAAAGTTGTTTGAGTCTCCAATTGAAGACTTGGCACCTTTACTATAAGTTGATATTCTGCCAGGATAGCAGAGGGTAGTACTGCCAAGGCAGGTTTCTGAAACCTATATTTTTTCCTAATAAGATATATGCAAAATTTCGTCATACATCTGGAAATACCTGCAAGACGGTGTAATAAAAATTATTCTGTCGGCATTTAGCAGCATTCTCAGAAATAAACTGGAAAAAAGAATTGGATGAAAGTCCAAGGTTACTCAGCATATAGAGTATGATTCGAGGTTTTGTGATATGATTGTGTATTCGTCATAATTATCTTAGATATAGTGCATAGGGTTCCCACCAAGAACTTAGGGTCCCAAGCCAACCTCACCTGCAAGTGGTGCACCTGCCGATCAACGGACGAGGCTCTGGCAAAAAAAATACCTCGATAAGCGGCAATAGGCTCGCCACCTATTACGTGGGATCAAAACACTGGCGAAAAGTGGGCGTTTAATATGCCTTCGGGGAAACAGGCGTGAGTCTATGTATGTATGTATCTTAGATATAAATGACAGTTTATGTCTACGCTAGGACGAATTGTTCACAATTCAGAACTATGAAAATTACTATTGATGACAGGATTGAACTATGAGGTTTTTGCCGATATTTATAAGGCAACATATATTATTTTTAATGCGCACGGACACTGCGGTGATTTCACCCCATCTCCCAGACCGAAGAGGCGGGGAAGAACGCGCCTTTGGGTCTCCTATGAATGGGTGAACTCCAAATACCAAAACTACCTCCCCCCCTCTCTCAGATCAAAGAGACGGAGGAATGCTCTAAATTTCGGTCTCCACTTCGGAACGGAAGAGTTTTTGAAAGTTTCTCTGTACTTTAAAATTCTGGTCTGCAGAAAGATAGCTAGTCACCCTCTGTATTTCGTTTTATAGTGAAACCCGACAGCGTAGATGTGCTGGCACCCATCCTCCTCCGATACAAAGCTGCGCATGCGGCCGGAGCGATCCTACACGTGTCGTTCTCGACAGTGTCGGAGTACTTCTGGCTGCTGCGCGCCGCGTGCGAGTGTCTGGCGAACGTCGGTCCCCGCGCCATGCTGTACCTCGCCGCCGCCGTGTCCGACTTCTACATACCTAAGGATAGAGTGGTAAGTGATGCGGCACGTGTCGAGTGTCGAGCGACCATTGACATATACTCTAACGATAGACGGAGCATTCCCTACAAATATTTTGTTCAAATTGTCTAACGTATGACGTCTAATCGTACTAGCGCAACACGCAGGCGCAAGCAGCGCCAATAACTTACAGTGTCTAGTTATTATTATAGCCAATCAACAACAACCAGTCCTGGCATCTTACCAATGAGTATCCAATAGTTGTCTAACGCTACTGGCTGCTTATTGCCATTTGCAAAGACTATTTACATCAAAGAAGAGATGTTTTCTGCCTACAATATTTCATCAACATAATAAAAACAGTTGATTTATGAAAATAAAGGGAATTAATTGCTGGGGGTTTATTTAAGTAAAAAAATAGAATCTATAAACATATTCAGATGTTTTTATTACAAAATAGAAAAATGTATTCGTGGGCGTAAGTTTAAGACTTGCCTTAGTTGCCTCACGAATAATTCTAATTTTTAAACTTTATATTTATCTTACTATGAGAATTGCTTAAACATATCCTTAAATATAAGGCAGGATTGTTTGTCATTCTGTAAATATGCCCTTGCTGACCACAGAGTTCTAAAACTACACATGTGGCAGATGGCACTATGTGCTACCATAAGGAAACCAATTATTAAATGACGAAGTGGCCTGAGTAGCTTAGTCGGTAAGGTATCGAAACGGTTCGTCGTGGTCGCGGCTTGAAGTCCTGCCTAAAAAAATATATTTAATAACTATTCAATTGCCACCTAATACAATTAATTTTGTGATTTTTTGTCTATTGGTCGGATAATGGAAATCAAGATCTGTTTTGGCCTCATCGTTCAATATTATTTTTGCGTATTTTTCTATAACTACAAATGTGTACCTACTATGTTGAAGTGTTGAAATATTCGTTAATACGGTTATTACGATCAATATACCAAAAATAAAAAGAACACAGAATTAGTGTTATACAACGTCAAATTGATTTTATGACATTAATCAAATTAAAATCTCTTAAAACCAATACCTTCACGAAGTCTGGTCTTAGTCATATATTTTACCTAAAATCACTTGCAATGTATTTCTGCATAGTAGTTAGTCTATGATCGTAAATGACGTCACATAAAAATAAAGAAATACATTTTAATATGGTATTATGATACATTTAACTCTTTTATTTACATAAATAATTAAAAATATTGACTAAAGCTACTACAGATACAAGTTCTGATTCAAATTATTCGATATATCGTCGCCACACAGTCAATAAACGAAGCGGACTCACACCGCAGGAAAGTCAAAGTGACACTAGATTGCTTTGCCGGTATGTTCATGCAAAGCATTTGAACAAAGTAAATGTTCTGAATGCTACATCTAGTACTTTAGTACATATATATCGATGCGAGCGACAGTGTCCCAGTACTTCTGGCTGCTGCATTCCAATCACCAGTTTCGACTTGCGACGAAGGTTGCTTTCGGTCATCCTCTCGTAGCATTGTCGTTTGAATTTACACGTGTCGCTCTTAGCAGTACCAGCTAACTTTTGTCTCATACTCAACAATATCTTAAAGCAATAGGCGCATAAAAGAGTGGACAAATCTCCAATCACTTATAACTAGCTGCGTTGAATGTTATCAAAGCAACAACCGCCCCTATCCATTAGCATCTTCGAAGTTTTTAACTAGCGGACCCTGGACTCTGAGGCGAGGTTTTTATATCATTATCAGCCTGTATCAGTCTATTCTTGGATGTAGGCCTCTCCTATAACACGCCAATGAGCTCAGTCTTCAGCTCTCCTTCTATAGTCACTGCCCGCTGCCCTACGAATATCGATGATCGATGATGATTTTTGTGATGAGAAATCTATGTTCAATTCCAGCCTACCCACAAAATGCAGTCAGCGAGCGGTGCCCCGGTGATCCAGCTGCACTTGGTGCCCAAAATGTTGGCGCCGCTAGTCAACTTGTGGGTGCCTGAGGCCTACGTTGTGTCCTTCAAACTAGAGACCGACGAGAGCTTGCTTATACCGAAAGCAAGAGCGGCGTTGGAGAAGTATAAACATAAGGTAATAATAATATGTAATATTACACCTCTGCCTACCCCTTGAGGACCACAGGCGTAAGCCAATAAAAATGCAGTCAGCAAGCGGTACCCTGGTGATCAAGCTACACCTGGTGGCCAAGTTGTTGGCGCCGCTAGTCAACTTGTACCCGTGGCGTATGTTGTGTCCTTCAAACTGGAGACCGACGAGAGCTTGCTTATACCGAAAGCAAGGGCGGCGTTGGAGAAGTATAAACATAAGGTATTGCTTAGAATATTTATTTGGCAAACTTTTCTCAATATTATTATGTTAGTGATGTCGAAATGTCAATAGTTATATTCGAAAATGTAATTTTTAAAGCTAGTAGAGCCTTGTTTTTAACTTTCGCGATTTGTATACATCAAACAAGCTTGTTTCTTATATCGTCGCGCCTGTATCTCCGAAGGGGTACGCAGACGTGTAATATTACGCCTTATGAAGTTTTAGGTCCTACATAATATGGGGCGAGCCTTTTGCCGCTACATATTGCCAAACTTCGACAAAAAATAGAGGGTGATATTGCCCCAGTCGAGCCGGACTATTTATGCCGAAATCAGCAAGGGTGTCAATCACGTAAAAGAACAAATTTAAGGTATAAATATCTAAGTGTTGTCAACGTTTCGACAGGCTTACAACGGTCATGGTCTCGATTGTTTTACGCGATTAACCCCCGTTAAATATACTTGTGTGATAGTAGAACCTTGCTGATTTTGACATAAATAGTCCGGCTCGACCGGGCCAATATCACCCTCTCACAGATTATCCACGTTTAGTAACTCTGTACAGTTACGTTTCCTTCAGTGTGTGAGAGTGCTGGAGGCTCTATCGCCTCTCTTTATTATTCGCATTCCCTCTACTTCCTTTTCCATCCAAGTTGCCGACGCACTTGTTGCTCCTCTGGTGTTACAGATGTCATTGGCGACGGTAATAGGCAAAATAAATAATAAAAATATTGAGTTATACCGCGCGTTGTCCATTCCAGATGGTGGTAGGCAACATGCTGCAGACCCGTCACCACCGCGTGGTCCTAGTCTCACCGGATACCACGCAGGAGATAGTCCTCACCAGGGAAGAAGTTCACGCTGGTATGTTACGTGCTTTACCTACTTACCGCTAAATTCAATATTTAATCTACCCATTTCTTTGCGATTTTAGATTCATTTTTGACATAAGCTTCATACAAATATTTCAAACTCGTATCTAGAATCTCCAAGGCCATGGAAAGATCGCATATTGAAACCGGCCGTTAGTTATGATGTCAACCAAAGATGGATCCTGCTCATGAGGACACAGGGAGCTTAAGGAGTTGAAACACATGGTGACCGTGTCTTGATGAATCGGCCTGATGGTTGGTTAAGGTTATGAGGCGAAAGTAATTATGGCGTCAGTAGTCGTTATAATATTCCCCTCTTTTAAAAAAAGTACGCTACAGTAGCTGCTAACGATACAGTAAAAAAAAAATATGATGTGTATATATCCAACTAATTCCATTCCCTATAATCGCTGAAAATAAATTGGATACCTATATGTATGTAAGTGTGTCACGCCATATAGCGTAATTCGGGATCTTCAATCGTTACATGTCTTCGTAGTTCCGTCTGTGTCTATTAGCTGTCGCTAGTAGCGATGTTTTTAGCGCTTTTCGATAGATTTCATTAGTTTTATGTAGCTCACGTTACAGCTCAGCTTTTTATGCTCAAGCAGCAAAATGGATGTTGTTATTTTGTCTTTAGAGTAACTTCTGACTATTCGAAATGTCGGAAACCTTGCCACACATGTCTAGTGATGAAATTGACACAACTACGTTTCTATATCGAATGGAAAGTTATGCTAACTGTTCTTAATAAAAGCGGAAATTTATTTCAGAGCGCCTTAAAGTACATTATTTGCACAGAATGTTAAAAAATACAGGGTGTCTCAAAAGAAAGTACACATTTGTTTTGCTTGTTGCGTGAACGCAAGCATTCCGAGCGGCGCGGGGGGTGTGTCAATCGGTAGCCTGGCTCTTGGGAATTTAGTTGCTATGGAGCGTTTCTCGGGAGCAGACCGCGCGTTGTGCGTACGTGAGTTTTGCGAAAACGGTAATGCGGCGACTGTGGCGCGTAGAATATTCTGCAATATTCGACATATTGTGACTTTTGTAAATGATGCGCCAAGCGCTTGACTTATTGGAAAAATTTATATTATACCTTAAATAAGTTAAGTTAACGCGATTAAGACCCGCTAAATTAATTTCTAGAATGGGTCGATAAATTTGAAGAGACTTTGCTTGTTTACGTGCCCATATTTTACATTGACATACCCTCCGCGCCGCTCGGATTAGTTGCGAATAAGTAAAACAAATGTGTACTTACTTTCTTTTGAGACACCTTGTACATAATAATGGTCAATTAGGCAATATATTTACTAATTATTGTATTGGAACGAAGTTCCTTATCGCGCGTTGCAAAATTAAGACGAAAAGTTGTAACGACACCTTTTGCTATAGTAAGCTATTGTAAGCCGTGCGGCGTGCGCATGTTTCTCTGTCTCTCTCTTTCTCTCTTATAGAAAGCAAGCATCATGTTCATGTTTTCTGATCACGAAAATGACATCTATTTGGGAATCCAAGATGGCGGATGGGATATTTTTAATAAAATTAATATGGGTATCATTTTCGGGGTTTTTATGGATTCTGGTCACGAAAATGACATCTATTTGGGAATCCAAGATGGCGGACGGGACATTTTTAATAAAATTAATATGGGTATAATTTTCGGGGATATCATGCATTCTGATAACGTAAATGACATTTATTTGAGGATCCAAGATGGCGAACGGGACATTTTTTGTAAAATTAACAATTATTACTTAAATTGAGCCTACTGATTAAGTTTATATTACATTATATTTGTTAATAATAAAAAAAAATATTATAACTTAAAAAAATAAAATTTTATTACAATTCCTTCACTAATTAATCGAAAGGAACTTCGTTCCATCCGGATGTCTCTTGACACCTCTCAAGCAGTTTTTTTACTATCTTTCATGGGTAGGCAAAGTCACATGTCCGGAACTGAAAGGTACACGCCATACGTGCTACATAATATGTTGTGTGTTTCTATTTTGACTTTGACCTTGTATCTCCAGGCGTGGACATCGAAGCGATGCTAGTGTGCGAGATAGTCCGTCTCCACAGCGCGCACCTAGTGTCCCGCGGAGAACGCGCGTCTCCTCCCCCGGCCGCCCCGCGCCGCGCGCGCTGATGCTCGCGCGCGCCGCGCCGCCGCCTCTACCTCACCGACGAGTAGCGGCCGGCGCCGCACGACGGCGCGGCAAGGCGACGCGGCGACGACTCACGGTGCGCACACACCTTTATTTTTACGGACTACTCGCCGCGCGGATAAATTATCATTGGTGAAATGAAAAATAGTTTATTGGTGGTGCATATACACCTTTACGTTTTGTATAGACTATTCGCCGTGCGGAAAAGTGTTACTTGGTGAAATGAAATTAAAAATATTTTATTGGTGTTACACACACTTATTTTTTGAACAGGAGATTTAGGCGATGCGTGTGAACCGAGTATGCAGTACATACAAACCCTAATTTTTAAATAAAAGACAATTTGCGCAGAAAATCTTCACGCACTGTTTGAGGTTTTGAGTAAACTTTTGACAGTTACTCAAAAAATTTAATCATGGTGTCACTCAGTTAAAAACTGACGGTATGTTTTAATGAGCGCGACGATGTCATCTCGATTTAATACGCATGAGTCGTTACTTTTGTAATACGATGCAAAATATATAGAAATCATTTACTGTTCAAATTCCTCCAATTAGGGTCGTCATGAGAGTAGGTCTAGTGATAAAATAAAAATATACCACCCAACGCATCGGTAATTTTGGTGCGTATAGGACTTAGAAACAATACATACCTCAGTTTTAAACTGTCGCAATTTCTACTAATACTAATATTTATGTAGGTAACGGGCCCTCACTATTCCAAAATAAAGATGAATTGTCTAAAGTTGCACCGTCATGGAATAAACACAATATATTATTTATTTAAACCCGTTACATAAATATAAATATGCGTAGAAATGGAGAAAGTTTTTAAGTTACTATAATTTTACTTAAAATAAGTGAAAATTTATATGTCGGTGCTGGCAAAATTCAGCTCATCAAATATTACCGAAAGTTTGCGACTCACGCGTATAATATAACGACGTTGTATACACTTTTTGTATCCGTATTAGTGTCTATCTAGTTATATGTGATAGGTGTGTCTGTACTCTCGATTTTGTATCGATTTTACCTCGAATGTTTTAAATCTACTCCGATTTCGTCATTCGTCTATGTGGAATCGACTTTGTCTGGTCATTTTACTGTAATGTAAATATAAGGGTGCAATAAGTTTGAGCCAAAAAAAAATGTTTTGAGACCGCGCGGGTCAGCGACTGTATACTCGCAGTGCACTCACACCCTTATTTTTTACATATAACGTAATGAAATTGCATAATGCTGATTTGACTTCTTTGTAAAAAAATCTTAGCATCAAAAAACTAATCTGAATAAGTCTTTTTCACATCGACGAATGACAAAAATCGAAAATATATCTCTAAGTATAAATGTACTACGCTAACTATATATCTTGACTTTTTATATCGATATTAGTGTATGTAAATATAGATCGTTATATTAAACATTTAGCTCCTACAAATGTATAGATAGTTATTTTACTTTTTATTACATATCGTGCGAAGGCACTATTCTGTTGGCCAGTTATAAATTGTAACAATCAAATATTGCGCTTTATTGTGTTGTTGAACTTATTTCAAATTGTCTTTCGGGATATATACCACGTACCTTTGTTTGGAGTAACCGATATTTCGGCACTGTTGCAAGCGCCATGTTCACGGATGTACTCAGTACATCCGTGAACATGGTACGTGGTAAATATCCCGAAAGACAATTTAAAATAAGTTTAAATGACCACGAAAGTTTAAATTCCTATGTTGTTGAACTATCTAATATTGAAGAAAAAAAATTAGATAAAATTTTTGACACTTGTCAAAATCGTCCCAAAGGTTGTCGTATATTTTGACAGCTGCCCAAACAAATTGCTTGTTGACATCTGTCAAAATCGAACGGTCCTTTGTTGTAATTTTGACAGCTATCAAAATAGTCAATTTGTACACTGTATGGGTTTCCTCTATAGTTATGATATTGAGTCAGCAATAGATTTATTTATTAGCAATGTAAAGGCTCTATGCCTAAGTTAGGGTTATGGATAAAAATAATGGTGAACGTTTTAAATTGAATTTTCTTTTGGAACTAACTACCCGCTTTAAATACTAACCCCTTTACACTTACAGGAAATTAGCCCTATTGAAAAACCAGTTCATTTATTCTACATAATATGCGTCCCCCAAAATGATTCTTTCATTGACTACCTTCATAAACAAAGGTATTCCGCACCGTCTTCCACTCGTGTTGTCGAAATAGTTTCGAAAAGGCGTCGAATATGAAAAAGGTTGTCAGAGTTTAATGGCTCCATAGACACTTACATTATCAGTTTAGCAGATTGAGTTTTTAATCTTAATTTCGGACATAACTTCGTCCAAAAAGTAGCCGAAATCTTTAATAACTTTTTAAATAACTAGGATGTCTTCGGTTTTAATATTGATAGGAAATTTAGCAGCAAAAGATTGTTTTGTAAAGCTCGTAGCACTATTTTACAATATTTTCAAATGCAAATCTCCAGTTTAAAAATAGTTGTAATAATTCTGTGAACTCATAGCGAAAAGGCGACTGCAATGTGGAAATCCGAGTGGCCATGATCATACGTGACCGTCTGTTTTATAAGTCGGTGACCGGCACAAAATGTCACCCCCGTCAAGCTTGAGCAAGCAAGAAAAGCCTCTGGCCCATGAAGTGGAACTCATTATCCCCAAATATCCTGACATTGGTCTTAACCATAAAAGCCTATCTACACTTATAATATAATAAAGAGGAAAAAAATGTATTTTTGTTTGTTTGTTTGTAATGGATAAACTCAAAAAAGACTGGACCGATTTTAAAAATTTTTCACCATTAGAAAGCTACATTATCTGCGAGTAACATAGGCATATTTTATTTTCGAAAAAATAGGGATCCGTGAGATATTTGGGTTTTTCGGGTACGCGAAGATTTTTCTTCTTTTTTCCCTCAGGACGCGGGTGAAACCGCGGGAAACGGCTAGTCGCCTTATAAGTACGTTGGAAAGGTCAGGCGGCAGTCGCCCTGTGAAAAGCTAATACTAGCTCTATCGAATCAGGTTACAAAACGGACCGCATGCTCTAAGCGGAAAGTTTTGGTTGCTGCCAAGATAATGACGAAATTATGAATATTACAGGTTTCGTGGCAGCAGTACTTTAGTCCAGAAAGGCCCTATCCCCTATTTCTTGTCCCGCATCCCACTCCTCATCCTATCCCTTATCCCAACCCCAAGGGGCGGCAACGCACTTGTGACTCCTGTGGTGTTGCTTGTGTCCATGGGCGGCGGTAATTGCTTACCATCAGGCGATCCCTCTGCTCATTTGGCGCCTATTACCATAAATTAAAAAAAAAAACACGTGAAGTCTTAAACTGCATGCACCAATTTCTCCACGAGATGTTGGTCCGCCAGTCTATGCCCGAAGGCATTCCCTCAATCCCTTGCAATTTACGAAAATAACTCACGGTTTCTGTCGAATTTATTACAAAGTATACCTGAGGACTTAAATTTAATGTCGTGGTCATCTCCGAAATCTCTTTACACGATATTTTCTTCGATCTAATCATGTACTAATCTTAATATATAAAATCCTTGCGTTACTGACTGACAGACACGCTACAGCCGAAACTACTCGGCGCAAGAAGCTGAAATTTGGCATGTATGTTCACTGGGGACCGTAGGGGTGCACTAAGAAGGGATTTCCCGAAATACCCACGGGATCGGTCAAAACAGATAAATTTAAAAAAATGTGCAGTCGTAGCTGCTGGCGTCCTCTAGTCTTTAAATAACAGAAGTACCAAATCAACTACAGACTACTGCGCACAGACAAAACTTTATCAAAAATCAACCTTAACATATTGTCATAAGAGCCAAATCGCTTGCAAAAACTTAACAATATATTAACAAATAATTCTGTAATTTTAGAAACAATGATCGATAATCATAATATTCAGTAATTCAGTAATCTTTATTTGCATTCCACAATGTGAGCTTAGATGTAACTTAGGAACTATGAGATCATCATGGACCCTGTCGGGCACAGCAAAAATTGGAAGGGAGGAAGAGAGCATAATAATTCGTTATATTTAATACTATTTAATTTAATGGATAATTTTTCTTTCAATAAATATTTCATTATTATATTAAGTATAATTATATGTATTATTCTGTTATCTTGTTTATGCTTAATTATAGTTAGTGGGTATTAAAATTATTTATTTAATATTAAATTAAAAAGTATCGTTTAGGTACTCATTGATGCTATAATAACATTTACTTAATAGTAATAATCTTACTTTATTTATAAATCGGTAAAATTTTGTTTCTTCCTTTATTGTATCAGGTAATTTATTGTATAGTTTTATGGACATTGCGTATGTACTTGTTGAATGTAGGTTTAAGTTAGAGCTGGGAAGGTTTAGCCTATTTTTATGTCGTAGTGTGTATCTTGTCTGTTTGTCTTCTCTTTTAGTGAAGAATTCTTTGTGTTTTCGCACAAATTTGCAAATTTCTAATAAATATATTGAGGGCAGGGTTAAAATCTTGTGTTCTTTAAAATGAGGTTTACAAGTGTCGGTTTCGTCTATATTTACTAAAATCCTGATAATCTTTTTTTGTAGTGTAAAGAGAGTTAGCGCGTTTGTATATTTGGTTTGGTATTACAATAAATGGTTTTAGCGCAGAGTTCGTTGACTCCACGTATCGTAGTGGGTCAATCATTTTGATAAGATAGCCCTTGACCATATTAAGGTCACTCTGGTGATACATACGTACGTAGGATTTGATTGTTTGACGTGAATGCCCCGAAAAACTTGCTGATGAAACATAAACAATGATTTCAGTGGTATGTGAGGAAAATTTAGTATCACTAGATTTTGTGCAAACAAATTTCTATCCTTTTTTCTAAAGGCAAAACACTTAAGATGATATCCTTAGTCGTACAAAAGAGGCCGCCAGCAAATTCTGTGTCACAGGTCATAATAAGCATTCTTCCCACACCAAGGCATAAACTGCAGTATTTGCATAACACAGAGTTGTATCATATAGGGATAAAACCTACGACAATCTTCGTAGTTTTAAACGGCAAAGTGGCCTTTTGAACTTTTTATTAAGCACTAGCTGTTTGCCGCGGTTTCACCCGAGTCCTGAGGGAACTATTTCGCATACCTACCCGGTTAATTTATAGCCTAAGTTACTCCTTGGTACATCAGCTATCCGCCAGTGAAAGTCCCGTCAAAATCGGTCCAGCCGTTCCAGACATTAGCGAAAACAAACAGACAGACAAACAGACAAAAATTGTAAAAAATGACATTTCGGTCTATGTACCGTGTATACATCCATCTACATTTAGTAAAAAGCGGTTATTTTAATATTACAAACAGACACTCCAATTTTATTTATGTGTATAAATTTCACCAACAGAACGTCAAAGTTTGAAACAGCAGTGTTTGCATGACATTAAGTACTGTATCATGCGGGAATTAACTCCTAATATCTGTTCGCAGTTTTAAATGGTAGCATTTTAAACTGCTGCTGAAAGTGGTTCACGGGATTGAATGTACCATTATTATAAGGTCATCTACTAATAACTGGAATACATTGGTCGACTAAATATATCCCTGCATATTTTGTTCAGCTATTAAAGACCTTCGTTGGCCGAAATAAAAAGGCGCACTTATAGTGGAATGGGTCAATAATTGACAACTGTTCATTACATTTATAGTCGCTCAACAGGTTTGGCGTAGTACAAAATACTAGAATATGTGGCGTGATGACTTCTAAATGTTGCCATTACGTGTAGATAAATTTGAAACTTGTAGAATCGATTTATCAATGACCACACCTGAATTCATTGCACAGATTAGATGCCTAAATGTAGGTACTGATTGCTTATTACAGTTATTACTTGGATTGGTAATATTTTCCATCAGAGGCTCTAGTATCAGTTCATTTTATGCTATAAACAATGATTGGCACAATATACATCGTTCCACTTATCAGAAACATCCAGTTTTCGACATAATCGACATAATATTTTCACTTACAAGATAAGTAATCACTTCAAACAACATGTAGGTACCTACTCAGTTCATTGATAACAACATCTCTTTTACACAACTTACCAATATCAACAATCGAGAAAAAAATATTACATGTTTTGGATATTTTTAAAATATCAACATAAACATTAGCGATATCGCTGAAAACACAAGCGCAATATTGCTTGTTGCAATATATTGAAGACATTACCTACATCAATTGAATTAAATTTTTGTTCACTATAAATAAATTCTTATCAAATATATGCCCCATTTCTACTAGTACTAGATTTTGTATGACTATTATAAACTACAACTAATAGGTAAGTAATTTATCTAAATATACTGCATATAGAATAATTGTAAATATAAAATTCATATGATATGTCTATCGAAAAACTTCCAATAGAATTTTAAACGTTTTATGCTATATTATAATATAAATATATCATTATTATAATATTGAATAGGTGTATTCGTACTTAAAAATTCAATCAACAAAAACAGATTATAAGTTTAAATATTTTACGTGTTCGTAAAATGTCGGTAAAGTGGCTCTAGTGACGTCGTTGGTGTGTACTAAGTAGTATGAATGATAGACGCTAGATGGCACTAAACTCAATCGGGGCTTTATCTGTTTTTGCTGATAAATGGATAAAAGAAGTGTTTTTAGTAAAGTGGTTTGGTGTGGTAGGTTAATCTCAAATAATATTTACTGTTTATATCAGATTATATTATATTAGTACTAAGCATTATTTTAAATGTTAATAGTAATATCATGTAGAGCTGATGTGTCTTAAATAAAAATTACAGTTTGATCTTTAAAAGTAATAAAAAAATTGGATGTGGTATCTCTTATAAAATATTTTCAAGTTTGGATGATTGTTGAAAATGGTAATATATGCAAAACTATCATATTATAATCCAGTTTGCTACAGTACTGCCATCTACACTTCAACCGATGAGTTAATTTAATATTACCATCCCAAAAAAGTAAAACCCTTTTTAAAATAATATTATATTACGGATTATTTCTTCATTCATTTATAATTATTATGAAAATCTATTTTATTTAGTGTTTCATAAACGCTGTATTTTACTTCCATTAAAATATATTTTGAACGGAAATAATACATAAAATAAGTAGATGCATTTCTTCAGTCGGTGTAAAGATATTACTTTGATGTTTTATGTATCAAATGTATGTAAATGTAGCGTCTTATACCTATATAATAATATCTTAATGTAATCTGCAGGGCTACCATTTGAATAGCGAAATATAAGGAGGCGTTATGTTGTTGATAGAGTAAAAAGGGTTCATATGAGCCCACTTTATATTGTTAATGAAGACATAAAAGGTAGACGAGATCGAATAAAATAGGGTAGACGTTTCCACTGCAAATTAAAACTGAGCCCACTGTTTTTTATATACTCACGTCTGTAGCCCCGGAGGGGTAGGGTATAGGTGTAATATTACACCCACATTTCGCCATTATACAGGGTGTAAGGGACGGTGTACCGAAAACCGATACCAGTGATTCAGTACATGATACTGAGGCAGTTGGCGGTTAAATTTTCCGGAAAATTTTCATGCATTTTCCGATTTGTCTTTTGCATCTTTTGCCATATATTGTAATGAAGTAGTAACTATAGTCGACCCGCATTAATAATATTGTAAAAATCTAAGAATTAAACATGTACGAGGGTCAAACTGAAAGTTCTTAGAACTGGCCACTTATAAACAATATAATAAAAAAAATATTCTAAAATTTGAAAATAGAACTCTTTGCCAATATTACTGAGTATATATTTGATTCATTTGTCATTTGTTTTACGATTTGGCGGCAAATTGAAAATTGTCTGTGTCACGTCAACATGAATTTAACACGAGAAAATTTTCGTGCAATGATTTTTTATGACTTTCGATGTCATTTAAGTCAACAAGAAAGTTATGATAGACTACGATTGGCCTTTCACGATGAAGCCCCATCTCGTGCGACTGTTTACAACTGGTTTAATGAGTTTAAACGTGGTCGCACTAATCTCACTGATGATGTACGTGAGGGACGGCCTTCTACGGCGACGACTGAAAATAACATCTGTGTTGTGCGGCGTATGATAGAGACTGACAAAAGAGTGACCTATCAGCAGATTCGGACAAGCTTAGGCATCGGTATGAGTCAAGTGCACAAAATCCTCCACGAACATTTAGCGGTCAGGAAGCTTTGCGCCCGGTGGATACCTCATAATTTGACTAAGGCTCAAAAACTCCATCGTGTGGATTGGTGCCGTAAAATGATTGAAAGATTTAACGGAGGTGACTCAAATGCTGTGTTCGACATACTAACAGGTGACGAAAGCTGGATTTACTGTTATGATCCTGAAACCAAAAGACAATCTGCTCAGTGGGTGTTTCCTTTCGAGGAGTTGCCAACTAAAGTGAAGAGAGATCGAAGTGCGGGAAAAAAAATGGTGGCCTCGTTCTTTGGAAGGATAGGTCATTTCGCAACAATTGTGTTAGAGGATCAAAAAACAGTTTCTGCAGAATGGTACACTACCAATTGTTTGCCACTTGTCTTGGAAAAAGTTCGAGAGAAACGACCTCGCAGTAGGATCCTCCTTCACCACGACAACGCCTCGTCGCACACCGCCAAGCGAACGATCGACTATTTGGCGACATCAAACGTTGAATTACTGGGTCACCCGCCGTATAGCCCCGACCTCGCGCCTTGTGATTTTTATTTATTTCCAAAAATTAAAGAAAAACTTAAAGGAAAGCGGTTTATGAATGCTGAAGAAGCGGTGGCTGCGTATCGCGATGCCATTGAAGAGACCCCTAAGGACGAGTGGGCAAAGTGCTTTTCCCAGTGGTTCCATCGCATGCAGCGGTGTATTGACGTCAATGGACAATATTTTGAAAAGATATAATAAAACTAATAACTGGCTAATCTAATCAGTTTTTGATTTTCTAAAAACTTTCAGTTTGACCCTCGTACATGGCGCGTTTACTCTGACGTGACATCGGCAGCACAGGGCGCGCACCAGTACATCGTAATCACTGCCGCTACCACCCGCCGCTGTAGAGCCGTAACAGCTGATAGTGCGAGTTTGCGTGTTCCTATTTACATCGCATTTTTTTTGGAAAATTGTATAGTTCTTAGATTTTTTCCGGCATATTAGATCGCCAAGGGTCTCAGTATAATATACTGAATCACTGGTATAAGTTTTCGGTACACCGTCCCTTACACGAAGTCTGTGAGTGGCGACTGCACATTGAATGACGGAGCACGGGGGGCCTTCTAAGGTGAATCAACGATTTTGTCGGGATCGCGGGAAGCGGTTGCGTCTGTGTGCCATAGATACCGCCTCTAGGCCGAGATGACGATGGTGAATTTTACTGGAGGTTCTACTTTTTTATCTTCACTGACAATATGTCGCCTCGTATGTACATTTTTTGCTTGATAAGAGGCATTAGAAAATTTTGAACTACAGCTGATGAACGATGAAGATACCGCTGATTGCCATACTGTAAGTGTGAAATAGTTGGTACTAAATTTATTGCTTTATTAAGCAAGCGACAATCGTGATTATAAAAACTTGGATAAATAAATTGCGAAAAATGAATACACAGCTCCCTACACGTTAAGCTAAACACTTCGATCATACTGCAACTGTATAGGTTGACTTTTCGCTGTGTATAGATAGGTACTTATTTAAAAACCACCTGTCCTTGCAAAGGACAGATAGTATTACCTACACACTGCTGCGACTGCTGATCGGATTTCCCGGGTCGGGCAAAAGTATTACTAGGTTTTTCCGAATTCTCAGTAGCAGCACGGAGTCTGGTGATGTGTCCGGTAACGGCAATAGGCTCGCCCCCTATTACGTGGGACCTAGAAATTGGTGGCGAAATGTCCGTGTAATATTACACCTCTGCTTACCCAGGCGTGAGTCTATAAAATATAAATAACGAAATATCTTCATGGAGTTTTACAACTTGGCAAACTTGCAGTATCTACTTCGACATTTGAGGGTCTGAGTTTGATTGAGTTGCGATTTCGCTATTTCTATACATTTTCTAAATGCGCTCCATAGCGATCCCTACTGACCGGTACTATGAGCTGAAGCGATTAAAAAAAACGAATGGAAATTGCTCTCATTGAGAAAAATCTCCAACTCGACCAATCTCTGAGTAGACCCTTTCTTAGAAAAGTGAAGGTTTACTCTATAATTATAATTATTTATTGAAAGTTACGTAACAATCTGGATATTTTATATAAAAAGTGTTTTATTATATTCGTTTGATGGATAAAGTTGTATTTATATTAAAAAGTTTAACATATCATGTTCACACAAATATATGTATGTATGTGTACTATTTATCCGAAATAGCTGTTGCTTTAGTGTTATTTTGTCGCATCAGGTGCTTTACTGGACCATAGATATACTTTCGGGGATTGTTCTAACAAGAAATAGGGCAAAATGACTATGTTACACTGTGTTGTATAGATGACATGGATTGCGCAAGACCACAAGAAAAACCATTCTGAAGAAAGGGACACAGTTACAGATCTTTGACTTCTTTTTCTTTTGAGCTTTGACAGCTTTCAAGAGAATGCTCAGGTCTAATACCAATGAATACAGATTTACATAGAAGCGCAGTTCTTAAGGATTTCGTGTGCCAATTCCAAGTGGGAACTGTCTCCAGTTTAGTTCGTAGCTGGCGACGTTAGCGGCGCTGGCGTTGTTCTCCGTCTCTCTTGCTCTCGTAGTTAAGATACACTCGAGGAACGTTCGTCTCTCTTGCTCTCGTAGAGACAGCTGTCACAGCGTGACTGCCACGCCGCCAAGCGGCAATTTGGGTCACAGAAAGTTTGTCTTCAGAGCGCCCATAGAAATGCGCCTCTATGTAAATATCTGAGCTCTTTACTAATACTCTAAACAACTTCTGTTTTGAAACACTGTCGAAATCGCAAAGAAAGGACATGAAATCAGCTGTTCCATACTTAATTGAACTCTACATTCTACAAACGTATGGAACTTTTTTTACAATCTCGATATTTTCTTGGAACAAATTTTTTTTTAATAATCTATAACGGATAATTTACCCAAAAAAACACACGGCTACTTATCAAGTTACAATTGACACTCGACAAAAGGACTTTTGACCTTTTTACCGTTCTTATGATTTAAGCCTTAACCAATGACTACAGATTTACATAGAAGCTCAGTTCTTAAGGATTTCGTGTGCCGATTCCAAGTGGAGACTGTCTCCAGTTTAGTTCGTAGTTGGCGCCGTAGGCGGCGCTGGCGTCGTTCTCCGTCTCTATTGCTCTCGTAGTTAAGATACACAGGAGAAACGTTCATCTCTCTTGCTGTCGTAGAGGCAGCTGTCACAGCGCGACTGCCACGCCGCCAAGCGGCAATTTGGGTCACAGAAAGTCATAAGAAATGCGGCTCTATGTAAATATCTGAGCTCTTTGCCTTAACTGAGTATCAAAATCATGCAACAAATGTAAAGCTTGACTAGGTGCTGCGTTTACTATACTATGATACTGTATATATTTAGTGCAAAATGGAGTTTTATAAAATGTCTACTATTAGAAATGTAATAGTATTCTCATAGCAGAAACTCATAGAAACATTACAATACAGTAATATTTATCACGTTGGCACAATCTCCGAAAGTGTACTAGATAAGTATTATCGTTTGTACAAAATAGTATTTTAATCAATTTAGTGTCTGTATATCTTTTATAGTAAGATGGACCACTAGGCAGCGATAGCCTAGTGGAGATACCAACAGACTGCCATGCAGAGGGTATCGGGTTCCAATCCACGGCGCGCACCAATGACTTTTCGGAGTTATGTGCGTATTGAATTGTTAATTATCGCTTGTCTCGTGCCTCGGAGAGCACGTTAAGCCGTCGGTCCCGGTTGTCATGAAAATCTTTGACAGTCGTTCTAGGGCGTCAGTACTCCTAAAATAAAAACTGACACTATTCTAAACTATGGAATATCGCTATCCCTTCGGGTTGCGGAGGTCAGACAGGCAGTCACTCCGTGGAAATCCTAATATGCAGCCAAATCCGGTTAGACTAGAAAGCGGACCCGTGGGTTAAAACCGGGATAACGCTAGGAGGATGATGATGATATCTTTTATTGTAAGATACTTGCCCAGTACCGCTGTCTTATAAGTTCCTGTTAAACTTATTTGTCAGATAACTTATAAAAATTTCATTTCTGATAATAATCTGTACAAATTTGAATTGCGACGGTATCTGGCAGATAAGGCGTATCTGGCATTGGTGAAACTGGACGTTATAGTTTTAGCTATCTTGAGGTATATGGTGAAAGCTGAGAGGTAAATGATGGACTTTTCACTTCGCATTATAAAAATCATTTACGTTAATAAATACTAATACGACTCCGCTTTAAACAATAAGGCTGTAACAATTTATTTTTGATAATTTCGAGAACCACCATTTCCATATGGCTTGATTATGTGTGTAATTATTTTAGTTACCTATCGATTGGATGATTTCTGTATTGTATAATTGGGAAAGACTAATTTACAAGGAGGTAATTCCTATAAATAATATTTTCTGAATGTATTGTCTGTATTGTTTTCTGTATTGTCTTTTCAAAATGGTGAGTACACTGGAGAATTTTTGATGTCGATGATGTTTTATCAAATTACATACTTTAGTTAAAAATAAATGAAAATAAAAGTCATTACTTACCTATAAGTACCTAAAGCGTGAATGCACCTTTTGAAGTTGAGAGAAGAATGAAAAGTATTAAATCATATTGGGTTGTCTATATTACGCGGTGTTTAATGGTTAGATATTAATAAATGGATGTATTTGAATAAAATTGTGTATTTGGATATAACTGAATGTATTTGGATTAAAATTGGATGTATTTGGATATAAATGAATGTATTTGGATATAACTGGATGTATTTGGATATAAAGGGTATTTATCGTATAGATGTCGTGTTGGAGCGAGATGTATCGACTTATAGAGCGTTCTACGTAGATAGATATAACTGTTTATATGTTATGCAGTTGTGTGATGTTTGATTAATAACTTTAGTATAGACCGCGACGTGAGGATGTGATACACCGAAACATAAAACTTCACGCCTTGATTCCCGAAGGGATAGGCAGAGGTGAAATACACTACACATCCACACTGTTGCCACTTACCGGGCACATTATTGAGCGAGCGATAATTAACATTTTTAATGCTCACATAACTTCGAAAAGTCAGAGGTGTGTGCCCGGGGTACCTTGGGATCGAACTAGAGACCATCGTCTCGTCATCGGTAAGACTTAAAATCACTACGCAATGCGTGCCATCAATGCATACATTGCAATATACAGGCAAAGTATAGGTCGGTTTACGAAAGATGACCACTACGCAGAAATCATTTTTTAGGTCCCCGTGGAGGTGCGGGGTGAGGCGCGGGTGGAATGCCAATGGCGTGGCTCCGTTCTTGACGCATTCCCTAAATGCGTCAAGAATGAAGCCACGCCATTGGTGCACGAATGTACATATGCGCGACGGCCGCTATTTGTGGTCAACTTTCGTGAACCGATCTATAATATGCTTTTTATAATAGTAAGAAAAAAAACCTCGCACAACTCCATAACATTTGATTGTGTAATTGTATTTATCATGTTTTATAACTATTATATAATATTTTATGGAAAGTTGATGTGTGAGT
Organism: Euclidia mi; assembly: GCA_944739405.2. Taxonomy (NCBI): domain Eukaryota; kingdom Metazoa; phylum Arthropoda; class Insecta; order Lepidoptera; family Erebidae; genus Euclidia; species Euclidia mi. Next base: position 106,305,867 of record OX123186.2, on the reverse strand, counting down.
AAGCGGTTCCCGTTTTCTTCAAGTATTACAATCGCAAATATTCTAAGTATCTAGTTGTACTATCTGTATGTTCTAATATCATCCTTATGTACGTGACAATAAGGTGCAAAACAACAAATTTAGCAAACGATTCTATTGAGGCTGTCGTAGTACTGAATACGCAGGCAATGCTTCAAATAAAACCTTTCTTATTTATTTGAGACCTCTTATATACTTAATTTCTTGATGGCTTATTCATCAAGCCTCAAATAATTAAATGTACTACTACTGCACGGCCTGAATTGTGATTAAAGCCAATAAAAATACCTCAAGTAAATTTAAGCTCGATACCTCAAATTAATTGCCTCCGTGGGCCAGTGGATAGCGTATGCGACTGCTGATCAGTGGTCCCGAGTGTTACTGGGTTTTTCCGAATTCTCAGTAGCAGCACCGAGTCTGGTGATGTGCCCGGTAACGGCAATAGGCTCGCCGCCTATTACGTAGGACCTAAAAATTCCTATCGAAATGTGGGTGTAATATTACACCTCTGCCTACCCCTTCGAGGATACAGACGTGAGTCTATAAATAAATATAAAATAAACCTCAAATTAAGTCAAATGAGCAGCGAATTCATTGCGAAATAAAAGTGATGCCACTTTTTACATCACGTCAATTCGTGAGTAAATGAAATGTTGCTGGGGCTTATCGTGCCGTATTGACTTGAGGTCTTCCCTTTCTGCCTTCACTTAAAATAAACGCTGCGATAAAAGCACTCAAGTAGGTTCAAGCGTAGACCACGTAGCACACTGCTACGAGGCTACGGCAGCCTACAATCTTCATCAATAACAGGTTTATCCCCGATATGCACTGCCTTACGTATTCTTTGCTACGACAGCTCCATGATACAGATTTGAGCTTGGCTTACAAGCGATAAGAAACAACGAGTGACGCAGTAATCTTAATCTTGATAAAATGGTTGAGTTCCTTTCGTTACAGATACCGGGAAAGAACGGATTAGGTACTATTAAAATGTACTTTTTTGCATTCCAAATACCTACTCTAAGCGCTCTTACGCACTAGCGGTTAACCGCGGGGGCGGCTAACCCCGCGGTTAGCCGCTTTTCCAGTTTAATAACCAACCGCTTATGATTGTACGCACTAAACACAAAATTCAACCGCGGCGGTTGAATGGAGGGCCGCGGCCCGCTTCGCGGCTAGCCGCCATCTTGTGTAGGTATACGCACTGGCGGTCAGTTAGCGGTGAGTCGCAAATTCGTTGCGTGTTTCTAGTAAAGGATGAACCAGTATCTTTTTCTATTATTTTTTTTCGTTGTTTTCGGGAGTAAAAATAAATAACACAAGCTATATCGAGGGCGTCCATTTTGCTTATGGGCCACGCGCCTTCGAGCGGTCCAACCGCTGAATGCGGTTTCATCGCGGCTGACCGCTATGGCGGCTATCCGCGAAGAAAAACGCGAAGAAACCGCATTAAGCGGTTGGACCGCTCAAACTAACCGCCTAGTGGCAAACTGCTGGTGCGTAAGGTCCTATACTATTTTAAATTATTATTTAGAAGGTATTTGGGACACCCTGCAGCAATATACATGTACTGTTAATAATTGTATTTGTAGTAGTAGGTACTCATTTTTACTAGAGATGCCTCTTTAAATAAGTGGGTGTTTCGGTCCATTTCAAACACAATTTTATACCCTATTGAGATAAATTTGTATCAAAAATATTGGCATCTAAAGATTGGATATAAAAGCTGTTAAACATGTGTGGATGCCTTTCCACCCATTAAACGTGGAAAGGTTGGGCCGTAGAATTGAAATATGAACTACAACATTTTCTATTTTTTTCCGACATCGCTAATAAAATACTCTAGATTAAGATTAATGTTTTCACTTTAATGACACATGGATGGAAATTGAATTGTTCTCGTCCTTACTGTACAATATTAAAAGCAGTTCCTGAAGTTTAGGACTTAAATGATTCTAAAATTACGCGATTTGTATTTTCCGATAATTCAATCGGGTTGCACCGTTCATAGTCACAAGTGGATAGTCAACGTATCACCAAGACAGATCCGCTTGCAACATCTTAATATATAAAATCCTTGCGTTACTGACTGACTGACAGACACGCTACAGCCGAAACTATTGGGCGCAGGAAGCTGAAATTTGGCATGTATGTTTCTTGGGGACCTTAGGGGTGCACTAAGAAGGGATTTCCCGAAATTCCCACGGGATCGGCCAAAACGGGTAAATTAAAAAAAAATGCAAGCGTAGCTACTGGCGTCCTCTTGTCAGGCAATAAGAGGTTATATCTTCATTTACCAAAGAGTAATAATATCGTACAGTAAGGACACTCGCACAATTTCTTCAAACGTGCTTCAAGTATTGTGCCTACAGTGACAAAATTCAATGTGTGTATAACAAATATGGGTATCTATCGTTGTGATATTGTACTGTACGTGTAACGTCTATGCTACTTACGTGGACTATTAGACGTGGATTAAATAGTTTGGCATATTTTAATGTACATTCTTGTTTTATTTCTACCCTTAAAAAATTTGTATTCATATAAGAATGAAGTGTGCAGAGGTATGAGCTTTATAAACCACTGACTAAAAGTCATTTCGAAACGGAAGAAGTTTGGTAAGATTATTTATTAACTAGCTGCTGCCCGAGACGTCGTCTGCGTGAACGCTATGCAGCACCAAAATACCTACGATTATACCTTTTAAAATAACATTCATTTACCCGTTTCTTCTTTACCTTTCATATCTACAGAAAGTGCAGTAACAGAGGGAGACTGTCTTTTGTAAAATTGACCTTCAAAAAGTGCTGATTTTCAGCGACGATGGGGCGACGATGGGTCAACGATGGGAAACGACTTTATGGGTGATTCTGCTAAATATAGTCATAAGTTGTAACTAAAGCAGATGAAGAAAATAATGAATAAGGAATACCGAATAGGGTAAAATTAAGTACATAATTACAGGACTTCTCGATAAACAACATTAGTGGTTTGGCTCTCCGCAGCCAAAATGTAATAATACTGAAGGCAGCGATAGCTGCGTGGAGAGACCGACAGACTGCTACGCAGAGGGTCCCGGATTCGAATCCACGGCATGCACCGATGACTTTTCGGAGTTAAGTGCGTATTAAATTGTTATTTATTGCTTCCTAAACGGTGAAGGAAAACATCGTGAGGAAACCTGCATGTCTGAGAGTTCTCTATAATGTTTTCGAAAGACATGTGAAGTCTGCCAACCCGCACTTGGCGAGCGTGGTGGACCATGGCCTTATCCTTCTCATAGTGAGAAGAGGCCCGTGCCCAGCAGTGGGCCAGTATAAAGGGCTGATGATGAGCCAAAATGTAAGAAGAGTCAGAACTGGTGACGCGGGAGCAAGCGACGTACAGCTGCCCGTGTGAGAAGCAGCTTGTCCTGAGGTCTACACCCACTGCCCTCAGTGTCTGCCCCTGCGACTTATTGATGGTCAAAGCGAAGCAAACACTCACGGGGAACTGTACGCGCTTGAACTGGAACGGGCAGTTATAAGGTATGAGGGGAATGCGTGGTATAAATACTGCCTTGCCGCGCCACATCCCGTAAGAATTTCCGCGTCAATGGTGTGTCAGTGGAGCGAGATGACTTTAAGATGGGTCCTGTTACACAACTTTGGAGGCGATAGGTTCCAAAGAAGCATTATCGGGACACCGACCTTCAGCTTGATGGTATGCGCTGGAAGTCAGCTTGCTGACTGGGAGTTCAGAAATTCCACGGGATAATGTGTGGCGTGGACCACTTAATTCCCCTCAATTTCCGAGAGAATGCGTTCGTTAATTGCTGCAGCCTGATCATTTTTGGGCGTCAAAATGGCCCGCTCACACCCCAAAAATTCTGCTGGTGCGGTATACGACTGATATCCCCGTACACACAGCGAATGAGTTCATCTAAGTTGGATACAACTCTACCGAGAGACTCTGGAAGCACCACCTGTCCACCTCTCTCCTCTGTTAGAGTGCCTTCGCCAAGACTTAGAAGGACATCGGAGAAGTCTTGAGCACGTGCATTGCCGCCGAGCCGAGCTCTCATATTAATGGTCAAGCGCAGCGTACGAACTCGTGACCACAACGAAGATCGTTACAACGAAGCATTCACCTCGTCAGCCCTCGATCCCCACGTCACCACGGGAAGCGTTTGGAGGAAATCGCCACTAAACAGAACTGTGACACCACGCATCAAATGTTCGTTCCTGTGGGTTCTATCCACGGCATCAACTGCCTTCCTATTGGCCATCGTACACTCATCCCATACGATCTGAGAGCAATCCTTGAGCACGTGTCCCTTATCACTGTTACGTATGTCTTATGTTTAAGATATGGCATGCTTAATTTTTAAACGACTTAAAAAAAGGAGGTTCTCAGTTTGACCTGTATGTATGTTTGTCCGCGATTCGTCCACTTTCTTCGTTATTTAGCTCAAATTGCTTACAGCAATAGCGTGCGGTTTTCGAGTATAAATTTTGTTATAAATCTATGCAGTTATTTTTGAGTACTGTTTTTTATTACATACAGACAAACTCTACGAATTTTATAAGATATAGATGAAGCAGCTTAAAACTTATATAAACACATTTTTTTATTGTCTTGCTCATCTCAAACAAATTAACGATACAATTTTTAAAAAGAAAATGCACAACTCCATCTATGACTTTTAAAAACAACTATTAACCTCGTCAACGTGATCAAATTTAAATTATTTATATCCAAAAAGGGTTTACACAGTCATGTAATTCGACTTGATGTTTTTCAAATCTCATAGATGACGCTGCTTTAAAATTGTCTTGATACTACTTATATTTATTTAATTATGTTTATCGGCCTAAGTTACTTATATTGCGTGATTCTTATAGTGTGAAGCTAGCTTATAGCATGGTTAACATAATAATAGCATTCAAATATGCGTCGTTAGATTACACGTTGTTACAGAATGCGTTGAAGAAATAAAGGTTCACTACTCTTTCCCCGTAGGTCATAGCGTGATAATATGTAGCCTATATGTTGACCCGACCTTTTAATAATATTCGTGCCGAATTTGAAGTAAATCCATGCAGTACTTTTTGAGTTTATCCCGGATATAAGGACAAACAGACAAAAATTCTAAAACTATATTTTTGGCTTCGGTATCGATTGTAGATCACATCCCAAGTATTATTTAAAAATTCAATGTACAGTTTTGACTTGCCTACCCTTTTATTATATGTATAGATGTTTGCAACCGCTATTTACTTATAGTCCAAGATCCCAGGGCCGCCAGACCTTACTTATTTTCTCAAAAAGTAGGTACGAGGTACCTAAAAATTGGCTCTCGATCCAAGCTAACAAGTATGTGTGCACTCATGGCACATAATAACACTACATTCTAGTAGTATTATATATCGATGATTACATTATTCTACACGTTTCGTTTTTGAGAAAATAAGTAAGGTCTGGCGGTCCTGGGATCTTACTCAATTACCTATAGGTAATATGAATTCCTTCGAGCCACAAGCTGGGTGCCTATACAAGATAAGTCTAATAGACATCTTTTTCGTAGCACATAGCAAAAAGTGCATTTGCTCCTATAAAGCTCATCAATGAACCTTCGGTGGTGTAAGGGGCCATACCTAAATTTTGTCACATGATTTTAACCCGTCACAGCTGATCTCATGCATCCTCATCTCTGACTGCACGGTCGGCGTAGTCGTTTAAGCGGCTGCCTCACCGCCTGACAGTGCGCCGTGTGTTGTGGGTTCGATTCCCACACGAGAAAACACTGTGTGATCCAGAAAATGTTTCGGATCTGGGTTTAAAGTCCCTCGCGACACAGGATTTGTCCCTAGACCGAGAGTTGTAAAAAAAATCTCATTCTTCATACAAAATGTCACTCTATCGATGTGTGACATAATTTGTGGATGACCATTGCTGACTTTATTGAAAGCCCAATTCTTGCCATGGCACACCAATTTTCGAGATGTCGAGTGAGGCGAGCTTTTGTATATTCGAGCGAAAGACGTAGGTATTTTTAGATCTGGAGACCTACTACAATCTAGTGGGACACGGGCTCGAATACCTCAGATAAAAATTAAAAAGATAAATGATTGACTTCGCATTTATATGCAGCACCTCGGCCTTTTTTATGCCATAACAGTACAAATGAAAAAAGAAAATATATCTGACAGTTTCTCTGTTCAAAGTTGTCATGGCCTGTCAGAATTGCACTGAAATATTTGTAAATACATAAGAGTACGCGTTTATGTGGTTACATCCATAGACTAATATATTATACCTGGAAATAGACTGGCAACTTCGACATTTTAGGCGACGTAAGCGCCACCTTTTTAACCTACAGGCCACTTTTTGCCGTCTGTTTTACAAAAAATGCCGCTAGAGGTCGTTTATGTTAGTCAAGTATTATAATTATAGTCAAAATTATTTTGGAAATATAAATAAAACAATAGAGAATGCTTATAACTGACGTTTATTTTCCAAAAATCACAATATTTACAGCAGTAAGATCACAGTAAGTTATGCTAAAATCACCAAATAAAAAAAATAATGATTGATATACCCATTTATTAATTTGTTTATTATTTTATTTATTTAACTTTTCTCATTTATTTAATTTGTTTTGTATTAGTCTAAGAGCCAGTGTTACGCAGACTCACGGTATAGTAGCAAAGTTCATATTTTAATGCTAGTTAAACTAATTCATCTGCCGTAGATCAAATGGGGTTCACTATTACCATAGAGGGTTCCTTTAGGCGTGCCTAGAAGTCGAAAAGCATGAAAATCGACTTTCAAAACGTGTTCACAGCATGTCTGCCGTTTTGATATCGTAAAATATATATCTTTTTAAAACTTAATGGCAGACACTTGTTCCGGTTCCTACTATATTTTATATAATATCATAGTTTCGAAAATTTCATACAATTTGTGTTATTTTAGCAAAGCTAAAAATTATATATGTTATTTATATTTGGTTCTCTTTCACGGGTATTATTCTAATTTGTTAGAACAATAATCGGCCCTTTGGCAGGCGTACACAGAGACATAGGTCTAACGCGCAGAGGCCCTTTGAGAGTTTTAATCTAGAATGTGATGGGACACCTACTGAGGAGCCTCCATAACTGCACTATTAAGTACAGTCACGGGTTAGCCGCAACAGGGACTATTGCTACTTTTATGGAAACTAATTGAAGGGGTAAGTGGACAAAGGTGTTATCTGACTAAACTGAAAAAATCGAGTTTGTAAGCTTTCTTTTCATCTTGTAGTACATTTTTTTGTTTATATCACAGGATGAATCTAACTCATGCGTCAGTCTCTTAAATCTTTAAAATTGCGCAACGGATTTTAATGTGTTTTTTTTTAATAGATAGAATGATTCAAGAGGAAGGTTTATATGTATCATACATACATAGGTAATATTGCATTGCACCCGTGCGAAGCCGGGGCAGGTCGCTAGTAATTTATAACTCTTAATTTCAATTAAAAAATATATTTAAAAACACTGTTCACATGTATTCATACTGATTCGCTGTCATTGCCAGTAAGAGTGAGAAAGTCAATATCCTGTATCTCCATTAGCATGACTGCGAAAGTATTATGTAGTCTGCCTGCATTTTAAAACCGACCTATCTGTCTGTTTTTTTGATATACATGTATAATAATGATGTAAAAACATATGTAAATTGCAGCTTTGCTAAAACACTAGTTATCTGCGAAATGAAGCGTGAGAAAATCAAAATCATGCAACTTCAATAGCAGGACTGAACCAACCCATGGGTCTGTTTTTGTAAATATATGTTTATAATAATAATAATATAAATAACGTGTATAATTTTTAGCTTTGCTAAAATAACGCAAATTTTATGAAATTTTTTGAAACTATGATATTATATAATATAGTAGGAACCGGAACAAGTGCCTGCCATATATATATTTTTTTTTCTATAAAAATATATATATATTTTAAGATATCAAAACGGCAGATATGTTGCGAACACGTTTTGAAAGTCGATTTTCATGCTTTTCGACTTCTAGGCACGCCTTAAGGAACCCTCTATGGAAATAGTGAACCCCCATTTGATCTACGGCAGATGAATTAGTATAACTAGCATTAATATGGAGTTTGCTACTGTACTCGTCTCTTTGATCCTCTGCTTTTCAAAAAAACATTACGAGCTGAGTTCTTAAACATATCATCACTGTCGTAGGTATACGGTGGTTTTGCCAGTGAGTAGGTGGCCAACCTCCTTGCACCAGTTGTAAATAAAAAAAAAAATATTTTTATTAATTATGAATTCTTTCATTGTCTTACCATGTACTTCACATTTGAGAAAATTTAAATTTATATTTACACTAACCACAAATTTTATATATTCCATTTACTTTTCTTTAGTGGCACTGGTTTTTAATATGGTATAATATTATGTAATATTTTCAACTTGTGCAAAGAAGTCAAACAAACACCTAGTGGGATAGCAGAGCCATCTTTTATTTTCGAATTCTTTAATTTTTATATATTTATGGAAACTTTGCAAATCTTCTGTTTCCGTGTCTAATTTGCATACTGCACAGCTCTTATAGACTGCTGTTTTGGCCTTTACTGCTATCCAACCACTACAATAACCAATTGCTGCGCATTTTTCGACGCTTTTTGTCTTTATTATTTATTAAAATATCGGTATCTAGATCCGGTATAGACACATGGTCAAAATATATATTTATTTGTCTCTCTTCTAACAATGGTGCCTCTCCCTCAGCAATAAAATCTTTAAACGATGCCAAAGCGAAGCCATCGTCTGCTTCGCAATTGGAACCAACCGCGTGAGATTAAATTATTTAAAATTAAGGTTTTATACGCTGCTACAAAGTGAGAGGCACCTGGCATTATATTGCCGTGACCATGTGCACATATGGAAACGCAGAAATTTTCCAAAGCGCCTTGGTTGAAATTGCGCAGTAAAACTGAATTAATGCCCTTTCTTTGTAGAAAAAGGGTAATATTTTTAAAAGATTCTATTGTTTTAACCCAGCTCATTAATGAAGGCACAACTCCACCCCTTAGTGGAGTATCAAATTTCATGGATTTTAAAATAGGCATACTTTTGTTCCATAAATTTCTATGTGGTGATTTTGGCGTAACCGCTGTTCTGTGAATTTTTCCTCCAATTGTCTGGTGGTAACTGCCGTTGACGCTGTCGAATAATTCGTCGAAGAAGATGAGTATATCGGCAGTTTGTGTGCATTCTTTGGGCATGCAACCCGATTCTGCAACAAAACAAAATTACTTGATTGTAATATGTTTTATACATTCTTAATATTTCAGAGGCAACGATAGCCTAGTGGAGAGACCAACAGACTGCCACGCAGAGGTCTCGGGTATGAATCCATGACGCGCACCAATGACTTTTCAAAGTTATATGCGTATTAAACTCTTATTTGTCGCTTGCACCATGCTTCGGAGGGCACGGTAAGCCGTCGGTCACGGCTGTCATTAAAAGATCTTTGACAGTCGTTACGGGGAAATAGTACCCCCGAATTTCCTGACTCTGGTCTAAACCATAGAATATACCTTCGGGGTACAGATGTCAGATGGCAGTCACTCTGTGGAAAAGCTTATATTCTGTCAAATGGGAGCCTAGAATTGTTAAAATAGTCTATTTTGCACATACATTAAATTAAACTAAACAAAATCTCACATACCTGCCATAAAGCCCAAAGCTGCACCAACAGATTTGCTGAACACTTGTGTGCAGTGTTTCACTTTCATTTTGGGGATCAGATGCGGCACAACATGACAAGCAGTTAATTTTGGCATAATTTTAACTCCCTTATAGCCAGGTGAACATTCATAAAGAAGTTGTATGTGTTCCCATTTCGCAATGTTTTCTTTTCCCTTCATTGTAAATTTCAAATTCTTATTTAAGAGATTATTTCTTATACCTTTCATTAGGTGGTCATACAATACAAATATTTTATTTTGCTCTGTTATAAAACAGCCACCAGTGTACTCTTTATAATTTCTCACCATTTGCATTCGAGTGTCTGCAATCAAGCTATTTATTGCCGCCAAATTTGTGGCGCCTTGGTCACAAACTGTTGTGACAACGTGTAGATTTGCTTCCGTTAATTTCTTCAGGACAGTTTTAATTTGAGTTTTTAGCGACAATGTTTTTGTGGTGCCAGCTGAATAAGAAAACCACACTGGTTGCTTGTATTTTTTTACAACCCCCCTTATCATAAAGATCAGGACATGGTCACAAAAATTAGGTTGTCATTCTTCTCCATCATTTACGAAACCTTTTATTTCATCTTTGGCTGCATAAAGGCCATTTCATCAAACACCAAGGTACAATATCTGTGTTTATCTGGCATCTTAGCCACTCTCTTTTTTAAATGATTATAAATTCTTTCATTGCAGCCTGGTGAAAGGTTTATTGATTCCAACTGCTTTTTGTGAGATCGCCTTGAGGGTAACACTCACATTCTTCTAAGAATTCTGTAGGACTTGGGAGATGGCTTGTACAATGAAAGAGCCAATATCTTCTCGTCTAAGGAAAATCTTCGGCCTTGAGACTTCTTACCACCTTGGGTTATTTGCATCAGAAAGAAGGTTCTACCATTTTCTGACATTTTCGTTGTTAAAATGTTGAATGCCCTTGTCTTCGATACATTCTTTGCAAATTTGATTTCTTTCTAGATTTTTGATTTAGATTCTATTTATGCCAGTTTTCTTGCCAAGTTGCATATTGATTTTTTTATAGCTTTCTTCACCTCTGCTTGTTCAGCATGAGATATCTTGTATGAAGCTGAAAACAAAATAATTAACATTATTATTATAGTCTGTTTCTGCTGGAAATCTCTCTCTCGCAATTTGCTACATAGTGTTCTTACTATCATACAAATAGATTAATAATGGTCAATCTACCCATATAATAAATAAGAAAGTGTGGTTGTTTCTTTGTTTCTCACACTTTCATGTCTCAACTACTCAACTGTTTGTCATGAAATAGGTATTGCATATGTCGTCAAAGGCACAGATAACATTGATTAAGTACAATCAGCGACAAAGGTCGCTACACATTTACGAGATTTTAAATGGTTTTTATTGCCCAAATAATTACAATTATTTTCTAAATCTGACAGCATTCTAAAACTGAAAAAGCTTTCTATACGAAGAAAACCTGATTTGATCGTAAATTATACCTACAGAATAAGAAGTAGACAGTTTTGATTCATAAACGGCCGGTTGGCGTAGCGGGCGTGTAAGCGACTGCTACGTCAAAGGTCGCGGGTTCTATTCCCGTTCAAGTCAAACAAACATTTGTGTGCATGAACATAGATTTTTGTCTTGGTCTGGGTGTTTATATGTATAATATGTAAGTATTTACAAAAAAAAGTATATATGTATGTTTATCCATTATCTAGTACCCATAGTACAAGCTGTGCTTAGTTTGGGACTAGATGGTGTTGTGTGAATGTGGTAGAATATTATTATTATAATAAAAATCTATCATAAATCTATGAATGTGTAGCAAGTCATGTCATTGACTGTACCTCACATTCAAGAGTAAGTGAATAAACTACTCCACTGCAAGATTTGCTAATGTATCAATGATTCTTTATTAATATTCAGAATTCAGCATCACTAAACTTTTAAATATTAAGTATGTAACCAGTGACCGTGACCAGATTTGTGTTGGAGTGAGATTTAATTTTGATGCCTCCCTAGCTCTAAGCTTTCGAGCTAGCAAGCCCCATAGTCTGCCACAGCCTCCGCTCCGTTCACCATATGGACAGACTGGCCCTGTTTATAACATTCTAATATATAAAATTATTATACCTGTTTTGCAATGCCTCTTTTGAAGTTAAGTTGATGGCTCGGATATTATTGTCTGTGACATCAATGCCTGAGATCTCGAAGGCATTGGGTTAACATCAAATCCTGCAGTTGCATCTAATAGATTTTCTCCTTGTGTTGAAGTTGCAGAAACAAGGGGTTGCTGACTAAATACAGTGGTGAGTTTATGAGGAGCTGTAAATAAAGAAGGAAGAACTATTAGCATATTTTAATCACTACTGTACTCTATGATGATTATTTGTGAAAAAGTCTAATATTTATTTGATTCTTTCATAACAATAATAGTACATTGTGTAGCAGCATAGACAATAATGATACAATAATTACCTGGAAGATGCAGTTGTGGGACAGCCATTTTACTGAGACGGTTGCTCAGAAAAATAACATACTCAGGAAAGTGTCTATGACATAGGTGCTTTGCGATTTTTATATATGGTGTTATTATCCAGGCCAATTATTTCACCACCAATCCTTAAGACCCATGTTCTAAACCGCTCAGCATCATTTACTGGATCAGGGAAGCTGTGTAGATGTACATCTAGAACCAAAAATAAATTGCTGAAATACATCATAGATCTCAACTTAATCTAGCGACTAGTGAATGGCCCAATCCGGCTAGTACCTTTGACATATCAGACCAACACACTTTAAAAAAGATTTACAAAAACATTTCACAAGTCAAATAAATAAGTTGTTCATACAACGGACAAGAAAAAGTTTGTCATCTTATGATTACTAAATAAATGGGCTTCTTTGTAGTGGGGCCTTCAGGTAAGAAGGGATTGTTACACAGGGGATAACAACACTAGCAGATATTATTACGAATACCAATAATGTTCATAAATTGTTATACTAGTCTTAATAACCCATAAAATATTTAAGTCTATGTCATTCTTAGTACCCATATTTATTTTTTAAGTTATGCTGGTATAATATATCATATCCTAGGCTATACTATAGCATACATTTTAATTTGTTTTTAAAGTACTTCCAAGTTTGTATTTAAACTTGTGAGGATTAAGAGTATTTATGCCCCCCAGCTTATCATACGAATGCTTTATCCACGAACGAGTGAGTACAATTGGATAATATTTGGTATATTTATGCAGGTTGTTAGGGATTATTACATTGTTATTATGGTTTCAAAACTAACTTCAGTTTGTTCCTAATATATAAAAATAGCATCCAGAATCAGTTATTTCACTTTGCTTTTCAAAACTGACTTAAAGGTTTGTTCGAGTAGCTGCGAGAAATCATATAGCTTCACTTATAAACAGGTGTAGATAGAAGAGTTTGTTACATTACTTACCATCCTTATTGGTGATGGGGCACATAGGTACACAGCACTTGTTCCTAGACATTGTTTATACACTTTTATATGATATGGTCCAAACTCCAAAACAGGAGGGCCTAAACTTTACACGGAGAACAATTCTCGACGTATAAAACACTAAAGACGGTAATTGCTTGTTTTTGTAATATGCACGGAGGAACTGACGCTCAATTCAACGCGAATATCACTAAAAGCAATACAAATACACCGAAACACAAAAATATTTGGGCACAAGAATTTAAATAACCCGGCAGACGTTATTTTTGTGTAATGACAATTATGACAGCTCTGTGACATAACTGAATAGAATTGAACAGAGTAACAAATCCGACTTTCTACCATTTTGTACCATAATATTAACAATAATATTAAAATAATTTGTAAAGTAATTATTTCTTACACGATTTACACGATTCATGAAGTGTTAAATCTAAGTATAACTATTTCAAATCTTATATTCCTAAGTTAATGTCGCTAACATTAATATGTGCTATAAGTCGAAGGTGTCATTTAAATAAATAAAAACGACCAAATGGAAATGTTTATTTTTCATCAATAATGTATCGAAATCCGTGTACTCACGAACATTCACGAACGAATTTTGTTACGTGTGCACAATAAAGAGGGAGCTGGTTTCAATGATTTTACATGAATGTAGGCAAGATTCCGACGCATGGTTACATCAGTGGCATTAATTCAAATTTGTATTATTTTTGTTCTAAATTGTTCAATCATGGTAAGTAACCGTTGAAGATTTCGTTTAAAATGGAAACATAGAAATTGACTGTATTTTACAAACTCCGTAGATTTATTACACAAAGTGCCTTCGATTTGCAATGGACGGATGTGCTGTAAACTTGCCCAGTAATAATAATTTTCACGATAGCGGTATTTTCATACCCGGTATTTACTATAACAGATGTTTCAATAACCTTACTTACAGGATGAAGAAATAGAAGAAGGAATGAAGTTCGTAAAACAGACAGACTCGCAGAAGAGTGTAGCCACCTCCATCGTGTACTCGTTGGACTTCACGGACAGCAGCTCCGACAAACACAACTCTTCAGGTATGGAGACCTACGTCCTCGAGTGGGACAGTGAAGCAAGCGACTCACCACGCAGCAAAAACATCGCCCTTTTGAAAGACTTTCCCCCCAAATCAATAAACGTGAACAGAGATATACAATGCGAAGTGACGAAAAAAATTTGCCAAGAGTCATCGACTAGTTTCCACAAGTGCTCCATCATTGCTCAAGAAATATTCACTCAGACCAGCAAAACCATCATAGAACTTGCCGAAAGCGAAGGAGCTGTAATGAAATCTGTTGATTGTAACACACTGGAAACACAAACATCATTCTTATCAATACGAGAGAACAAAACTGTCGAATACAGGATAGAAATGCAAGCCGATGCAAGAAAACCTTTATCTAAAGTTGACAAAGTCAATGATTGCGGTGACAGCCCTAGTAACCCTACTTGTAATAAATTCATTAGTAACTCTCTTGAGGAAGGCTCCTCGGCTTCACGACAAATATCAGAAACGGATTTCGAAAGAACAGAACCAACGCTCAGTCCATCAGACTCGGAGAAAGTAATAAATATTATAAATGATGCTTCAAAAGAAACTATTACGTGTGAAGATCAGACCAATGAGTATGAGTGCAACAGTGACTTTGATGAGTCAACAGATACAACAGATATGGATGAAGACTCATTGATGGAGCCAGCCAGGTCTAGAGATGCTAGAAAATCTAACACCGACGAAGAGCTTGATACACCTAGATCTGTTGATAAAGACGTAGCTGAGCTTTATACTAAACTGTATGAGAGCATAGATTTTCAATCTCATAGACCGTTTGAGCAAGATAGGAAGCAGTTTGGACAATTAACGCCATTGGTCGAAGAGTCCGTAGCAAGAAAAGAAAGCACATCTGATATGACTTCTGGTAACTTTGGTCCATCAATTGAGGAGGACAAAGATGTGTTATTTACAAATAGATCAGGCATAAAAATTAAGTTGTTCCCTGAAGAACCTCAAGGAAGTGAAGCATTCAAACTGCCACCTATACAAGCTACTCCGTATAGTCCCACCAACGCCAATTTAGATTTTTTATTTTCTCTTAATAAGCTCCAACTAAGAACAGGCACGTTGCCGTGTGTCTACGAAGATCGGCGAGAAGATAGACCTGTTGATCGGTGGGAGATGGGGTCTAAAGAGCTAGCCTCAGGAGAGAGTTTACTTATAAGCGGCAGAAGTGGTTAGTATACAAAGTATGGTAGTAGTTAGTTGCAATCGTAGCTGATTCGAAAACAAACAGCACGTAATTTTACTTTTAATTGTCATTTCTGTATTAATTTCCACATTGCGTTTTTAGGCGCACTGGAGCTCACATTACACATATATAAAATAAGTTTCTGTCGTGAGCTATACTTTAAAGTGGATATTGAAAATACAGATTACGACAAAGGCGCCCATGGTACACTACAGCTTCCTCCGATTCATCTCGAAGGAGTTGTGACGAACAACACCAATAAGGTGGAACGGTTGGAGTATCTCGCCTCGGACCTACAAGGCCCCATCAACATCAAAGATAAGATCAAGGAACTGAAACAGAGTCAGAGGACCAAGACTTGGAGCCAGGTCAAGTGTGGCACACTGTGAGTTGATCAAAGTTTGCCATAAAAAAACTTTATGTATAAAATTCTTACGTTATTATTCACTGACAGACGCACAGCCAAAACTATTGGACGCAAGCTGAAATTCGTCATATATATTTGTTAGGGACAGTAGGTTTTCACTAAGAAGGGATTTTTAGAATTTCCCACGGGATCTGGCAGAAACGGTTGAATTTAAATAAACAGTAAACTATGCGGGCGTTGGAAACCTGCATGTCTGAGAGTTCTCCATAATGTTCTCGAAAGACATGAAGTCTGCCAACCCGCACTTGGCCAACGTGGTGGACTATGGCTTTATCCTTCTCATAGTGAGAAGAGGCCCGTGCCCAGCAGTGGGACAGCATAAAGGGCTGATGATGATGATGATGATGATGTGGGCCTAGCTGTGGGCATCCCCTAGTAGCGTATATAGATGTGATTAAATAATGTGAGTTTTTCATTTTATCATATCAAAACGACGAGTAGGTAGTAGGTATACCTAATATAATTTTATTATAGGTATGTTTTTTAACTAAATACAATGTTGCCACTGCTGCCAGATAAGCAAGATAAATAATGTACCTACCTAAACAACTTTCAATGATTCATAATATTTTGCCATTATGGACATCTGCGAGATAATCAGGTAATACTAATTATAGTGGTCATGATTTTACAATCGCAACGTCGGCAATTTTGCATTTGTGAAATGGTACCAAACATTTAAAAAAACTTCTTCAACGACAAATCTTCTCTATTTAAGTATGTAAGATCTAAAATGACTAACAATAATAACAGCTATCGACAAGAGAATCGTTATAACTAAAAGTATAAGCGCCTACTGAAAATCGATCAATTCAGGTAATATTTTTATTGCATATAGCAGGCATAGGAAATAACGAATTACTGTGTGAAAACTGGTACCAATCAATGTTAATTAAGAACTCGATATAATGTTGTTGAGATGATATGCGTACTGATCGACTTATCACCAGGGACGCCGAAGGCAAAGTGGAGGAGAAACAGCAAAAATCCAGAGCTCCAAGGTGAAAACCTAGGATGATGATGTCATATCTAAGGATCACAATTTGGCACAAGCCTAAAAAGCCACAGCATGTCTTACGGCTGGTTTCAATATTTGGTCAAAGAGCTCAGATATTTACAGAGAGGCGCATTTCCTATGGGCGCTCTCAAGACAAACTTTCTGTGATACAAATTGCCGCTTGACCGTGTGGCAGTCGCGCTGTGACAGCTGTCTCTACGAGAGCAAGAGAGTCGAACGTTCCTCCTGTGTATCTTAACTACGAGAGCAAGAGAGACGGAGAACGACGCCAGCGCCGCCAACGGTGCCAACTACGAACTAAACTGGAGACAGTCCCTACTGGGTACCGGCACAAGAAATCCTTAAGAACTGCGCTTCTATGTAAATCTGTATTCATTGATTTGGTCCATCCATGGATTTTGAAATTCGAGATTCGTGTTTGACATATGTATTTTGTGGGTCTCCCTTGTTTGACCGAAAGGAATTTGACAAATTTTGACTTGCCAAAAAAAATTTCGCATAATTTCATTTGCCAAATGATTACTTAGCAAAAATCTATTCACAAAAACTTGTAACGCAAACCTAATGTTGAAATGAACGTTTAAACTATAACTTGTTTACCAACTTGTACTTTTAACATTTTTTATTTCGTCAAATATTTTAAGGTTGCTAAAATTTGTTTGGGTAATGAAATTTTGTCAAAATCTTTTCGGCAAAACGGCTGGATCCCGTATTTTGTATGGAGCTTATGTCAAAAACGAATCTAAAACCTCAAAAAAAGAATAGATCGAATATTGAATTTAGCGGTAAGTGACAAGCCAAAATGAACTTACCATACGATGTGTTGGATACATTTTAGTTTGTCACATCTTTCGTCTATTACCAACAATGGTTGATAACTGCTTGTTGTATACTTAGTAACTCGGAGAGCAGGAGTGGTTCTCCCAGTACGGTGGGTGATGAGAGATCTACGGACATCGCCGAAAGGGGCTGCGAGCTGCTCTGTGCAGAGTTACTCAAGCGACTGCGTTCTGCTTCCTGGTTAGTGGAGAACGAACTATTCTTCTATAGATAAGCTTGCATTAATCTTCATGTTCCGTTTCCAAAAATTACTACATAATTTCGAGATTGCA
The DNA here is from genome assembly GCA_944739405.2 of Euclidia mi. NCBI lineage: Eukaryota > Metazoa > Arthropoda > Insecta > Lepidoptera > Erebidae > Euclidia > Euclidia mi. The sequence goes on along the minus strand of OX123186.2, from coordinate 106,287,807 downwards.
GGGAATGGTTTCCTTCCCAAAATTAATTAATTATAGAATTGTACGAAATGACAGGACAGGTTAGAAGTATCTACCCTTAATCGAAGAGCATGCATGAGAAATTTGATGGGAGTGAATGAAGCTAGAGAGATGTGTCAGGATCGTTGCAAATGGCGTTCCGTAGTCTCTGCCTACCCCTCCGGGAACCAGGCGTGAGTCTATGTATGTATTGTACGAAATGGCATGCGCCGCTCGTAACTTTACGGCAAAACATGAATAGCTTGGTTTACCTAAGTATAGGGCGATGATCCGTTTACGCTCACAGCCTTTAAAATAGTAGGTGGGTGAAATCAATCTCAACGGGACTACTAGTGGTAATAGAATGTACATTCCCCTATAAAAATGAACAGCTTTTATTGTTTTGCGATATGGTGTCACGTACTCGTTCGAGCATTTTGGCACGTACTGCTTGCCGACCTAGCGTTGGAAATACCACTATGATTTTCATCGTAACAAGGAAGTAGACCATACGGCGAAGTCTGCCCCGTTCATTTGGAGCGGGTTTGTTTTGACTATTTCTTGGTACCTATTGTCTATCGCTTTTATGAATCTGGCTGTCGCGTATTAATCTTACTTCGTATGGAGCCCATTTAGCTCACAGAAAAATAACATTATAATATTCCGCAGGTACGACGTCACCGATACTTTAGAAGACATCCCGAGAGCCTTAGAGAAGTTCTGGGGTGTCATCCCTGAGCACAGGATCGCTGATCTACTGAGACAGGTGATTTGATGCGCTATTATTTGAAGTCGACAACCAAAAGTGATATGATATGAGGCTGGTATAAGTTTGTTAATGTTTAAGAATACGTTTGTGTCTGAGGCGTTCTAGTTAACAGCCATATTTTGCCATGTTTATTTGACTGCACGGTTGGCGTAGCAGTTTCAGCGGTCGCCTCGCCGCTTGACACTGCGCTGAATGCTGTGGGTTCGATCCCCACACGAGACAACAGTTTGTGTGATCCATAAATTGTTGTTTCGAATCTGGGTGTTCATTGTGTCCGTTGGTTGTATGTTTGTAAATTCCCCCGCGACACAGGATTTATTCCTAGTGCGGGAGTGGTCTAAATAAAAAAAAATTGTTAACTTCTCCTCTTTGTCAATAAAATAAAGGAAATCGCTTAATTTTTTTTGGTAACGCAAATATTAGTACTTGTATTTTAAACTTGCACAGTATTAACACATGTCATGTCAATCAAAATAGACTAAGTTTTAGTAGACAATTTGGATAAGCTAAACTTCAAACTGTAAAAAGCTTTAATAGATACATGAATATAAACTGTCTACTGCATGTCCTACAATATCATCAGTACAATGTGAAATAATTTAACTTCACCGGCATATCACAAAAGATTATTACGCAATTAGACATTTGTTTAGTTAATAAATCATATATGTATGTAGATAATTATATCAGTGGCGATTTGGGATTTAGATCTGTGCAGGTGCAGGTATTTCCAAAATAAAATCCTTCAGAAGGTCAGCACACGTGCATCCTGTTATTAAGTAATAACAATGTAATACTGACCCTGAAATCGTTTCTACTGAAGTTATTTTTTTTTAATTTAAAGTCTCACGCCTGTATCCCCAAAGGGGTAGGCAGAGGTGTAAATATTACACCCACATTTCACCATGATTTTTTAGGTCCCACGTAATAGGGGGCGAGCCCATTGCAGTTACCGGGATGGGGTCTCCGGGCTGCTACTGAGTATTCGGAAAAACCCAGTAACACTTTTGCCCGACCTGGGAATCGAACCCGGGACCTCCGATCAGCAGTCGCCATAAGCTATCCACTAGACCACGGAGGCAGTCTGAAGTTATATTATGTCATATTCCTTTGGTAGTGGACCTGCGAAACCAGGTAGGTACTATAACTGCCGGTTTATTAAAACATTAAGATTGGTAGCTAGTGTAATTGACCACTATCTACCTACCTGTTCCGAAAAACAACAGTATTTTTAAGGTAGTAGAGGCTTGCTGATTTCACCAGGAATGGGCCAGCTCTACCAGGAAAGCACCTACTACTCTTTCACAGAATGGCGACGTAAAGTAACTGTATGAATACCTAATGTTGCGTTTCGTTCGGTGAGTGACAGTGTCAGTGACGGAGGCCCTCATCATCAGCCCTTTATACTGTCCCACTGCTGGGCACGGGCCTCATCTGACTATGAGAAGGGTAAGGTCATAGTCCACCACGCTGGCCAAGTGCGGGTTGGCAGACTTCACATGTTTTTCGAGAACATTATGGAGAACTCTCAGACATGCAGGTTTCCTCACGATGTTTTCCTTCACCGATAAGCAAGCTATAATTACCAATTTAATACGCACTTAACTTCGAAAACAGCTATAGCCGAGTGGCGCGACCGATGGACTGCTACGCAGAGGGTCTCGGGTTCGAATCCACGGCACGCACCAATAACTTTTCGACGGAGGCCCTATTACCCTTTTAATTCTGCCTCATCCCGCTCCTCCTGCTGAGTCCTGCTACTATTCCTTTTCCCATCCTATAGGATGGCAGTGCACTTATGACTCCTCTAAAATTGCGTTTAGTTGTTAAACGCTTACCATCAGGCGATCCGTCTGTTCGTTGCCCTCGTATTACATACCCACTGTATTATCGCCAGCTCTACTGTACCATTTGTGACCGCGTATTTTCAACAAAGTTTGGCTTTGCCAGCCACATCCAAGCACATGCCAGAAAAGATATTTAGGGTCGCCGTCGAGGAGGACATCATCATCCATACATACCTACATCAAAAAAACAATCACTAAGTACTCTGAACTGTGTACACTAAGGCTTTCATCCCGGGAGTCTCGGTCTCGAAAATTTCGAGAGTCTCGACGATTTTGCGGTGTTTTTGAGACTCGAGACTGCTGCCTCCAGTTTTCGAGACTATCGAGACTTTTGAGACTTAAGTCAAATAATAACCATTATTAAAAAATCTCGTGAATTATCGTGGTTGGCATAGAAAAAGGACGTCCAGGCTAAAAAAAAAAAACTTGCCAACAGCTTTTCCTGACAGGGTTTTCGCAGCCAACTCTATATCATCGTGTTCGCAGTGAAGTAACGCTCATTTGTATATAAGATTTGTCTATTAAACAACTTCCGCTATCCACCAAGGCCTAACACCTCAGGCGTGGAATGGGAGTGCGGTTCTGTTTTTCAAAAAAGGTGACAAAACCTTGCTGAAAAACTATAGACCCATTTCACTCCTGACCCACGTCTACAAGTTGTTCTCGAGAGTCCTAACAAACCGCCTTGCCAGAAAACTCGACGATTTCCAGCCACCGGAACAAGCCGGGTTTCGAAAAGGCATCAGCACCGTAGACCACATCCATACTGTTCGGCAGATTGTACAGAAGACCAACGAGTACAATCAGCCGGCTTTTGTGGACTACGAGAAAGCCTTCGACTCCATCGAAACCTGGGCGGTTCTGGATGCTCTGCAGCGGTGTCGCATCGATTGGCGCTACATCGAGGTGTTGAGATGCTTGTATGACACGGCCACTATGACCGTCCAGCTCCAGGACAGTAAAACCAGCCCGATCGAGTTGAGAAGAAGGGAGGCAGGTGGATGTAATATCCCCTAAGCTCTTCACCAACGCACTCGAAGACGTCTTTAAGACGCTGGACTGGGCTGGACGGGGCATAAAAATTAATGGCGAGTACATTTCCCACCTTTGGTTTGCCGACGATATCGTCATCGTGGCAGAGAGCCTGGAAGAGCTGAGCGAGATACTGCACAGCCTAAATGGAGCCTCTCGACGGGTCGGTCTCGGCATGAACTTGGATAAAACCAAGATTATGTTCAACGAACACATTGTGCCAGGACCGGTGTATGTCGACGGATCTATGCTCGAAGTTGTTCAAGAGTATGTCTACCTTGGGCAAGTAGTCCAGCTTGGTAGAAACAACTTCGAGAAAGAAATCGACCGCAGGATCCAGTTGGGTTGGGCAGCGTTTGGCAAGCTACGTCGGTTTTCTCTTCGCCTCTACCGCAATGCCTGAAGACCAAAGTCTTCAACCAATGCGTTCTACCTGTTATGACGTACGGTGCCGAAACGTGGACACTCACAGTGGGACTAGTCCACAAACTAAAAGTCACGCAGCGAGCTATAGAACGGGCTATGCTTGGCATCTCTTTAAAGGATAAAATCCGAAATGAAGTTATCCGACAAGGAACCAAAATGACCGACATAGCTCACAGAATCAGTAAGCTCAAGTGGCAGTGGGCTGGCCATAGCTGTAGAAGGACTGATGGCCGATGGAGCAAGCGTGTCCTAGAGTGGAGACCACGCCTCGGCAAGCGTAAGGTAGGGCGGCCCCCAGCAAGGTGGACCGACGACCTGAAAAAGGTGGCTGGGACAGACTACGATAAGCTGATTGATTGATCGATTAAACAAATTGATAAATATAACTAGTATTAACTTAACTGTCGAAGTGTTAATACCTGCCAACCCTATAAATACGCCAGAAAAATAGACAACCCAATGTTTACGTACCATTTAGGGTTCATACATTCGTACAAAAGGAGAATGCCCATTCTTGTATGGACTGTCGTTGCGTATAATGTTTTATTCATTATACTTAGTCGTATGTTAAATGAAAAGGCAAATATTTTTTTTTTATACTTTTCCTAGTCTGGGCAGGATTTCTTTGCTAACTCACTCGCGATATATTTTTTACATGTAAAATTTGATATAAAATACTTTTCATCCGTTAACCAGATCGGTGAATGTCGCTCTTCTACGGATCTTAGGCTATCATCAAATCCTTTCTATCTGAAAACACATTTGATGTATTTTGCTTCCTACGTGCCTGCTACAAAAAAATACTTGTATGTATTCACATTATTTAAACTCATTGTATTAACTACCTAAATGCCTAACCTATGAGTTTAAAACTTTTTTTCTAAAGAGTCTCGAAAGTCTCATTTTTCCCGGGAATTTCGAGCCCGGGCTGAGTCTCGAAATTTTGTCCCGGGACTCGAAAATGTATCGAGACTGAAAGCCTTAGTGTACACCCTGGCGTTACTAACGTGAACTGTAAACAGATTTTGACGGCATGCAATAAGGCACGCATTGGATAGATTATTTACGTAATATGTTTTCGGAGGGATGCCTAAGTCATGTCAATCATGTTACCATGACAGCTTGTTTACTCCACTTTCCTGTTGGGTTACCTGCGCAGGTCTACACCTTATAGTCGCTATTGACGAAAATCTCATTCTGAATTACTTCCTGCCTCCGACTTAGACTGCCTCCGTGGTCCAGTGGATAGCGTATACGACTGCTGATCGAAGGTCCCGGGTTCGATTCTCGGGTCGAGCAAAAGTGTTACTGGGTTTTTCCGAATACTCAGTAACGACAATAGGCTCGCCCCCTATTACGTGGGACCTAAAAATTCATGGCGAAATGTGGGTGTAATATTTATACCTCTGCCTACCCCTTCGGGATACAGGCGTGAGACTATAAAAAAAAATAAGATTCAGTAGAGCATGGGCAATACTTATCTCTGTAAGGAGTTTATAGTAGTACTGCCACTAGGTAGGTATATGAAATACACGCGGCTAACGTTGCATCTCTCTCTTTTAGAGAAAGAGAGAGGGACAGCGTGTTCCTCCGTTATTTTATATATATTTTCACCTAGGTAACGAGTCACGCAGAATCTCCCAGGACTCAGATAGCTCGCGCCGCGTGCAACACTCTCTCCGTTATACTGATGAACACCAACTATACGAAGAAGCCGGTAAGTACCGAACATATCCATCTCACATCAGCCTTTAATAGTCCACTGCTGGACTAGGCCTCTCCTTTGAAAGGAGGAATTGGCCTACTATACCACGCTAGCCAAACGCGTTGGTACAAGGTTTGTATCAAGTTTTCCTTCTCTTACAGTGTTGTTCTCTGCAGAATATACTGCCTCTGTCGGCTCTTACGACACCCGTGGGATGATATGGGGTGGTGACATTTCGTATTCTTAATCCGTCACACGGACGGATTAAGAACATATCCATCACATCAATCAATATACTATACAGTTATCACTACAGACAATGAGCCATATGCTGACGTGCACCACAAGCCCTGACTCATGCACACTTGACGACATGTATCAAGCAAGGCCAAATGCGATTCGCGTTGCCGAGTACTGGGCTAAAACCGTATGAAAAGAGTTGCCATCGACACGAAAAGAAGAAGTAGTTATGGACTTTATTACGGTAGATATACGAATACGTTAATGCTGTTGAGTTTCTTGCCAGCTTCTCAGCAGTAGCCACGTGGTGAACTGGTTAAATACTTGTAAAAAGTTTACGCGAAATAATGATACATTTGATTTCATCTTACAATTTTATTTGAAACGGGTCTTATTCGCGATATTTAATTAATTTAAGGTATAAATACCTGTTTTACCGATGTTTCAGCCGTCTTACAACAGCTATGGTCGCTGCGGGACCACGGCTGTTGTATCGCGAATAAGACCCGTTTCATTTAAAATTGTATGATGTATACAAATCGCGAAAGTTTAAAATCGATTATTACATTTCATTTTATTTTATGTTGGTTTATTCATACCAATATAAAATAAAAGCCACCCGGCTTTTATTATGTCGATACTTTCTCTATAATGGGTAAATCTTCCCAGCATACAAAATCTGGGAAGGATTTCTTTTCTGAACTTCTAGTCGATCAGTTGAAACGAAATTTGATACAGTTGAATTCAATTTATTACCTACTTTGTTTTTATCCTTATCGCTCTAGCGTTGTTCCAGCTCCAAGAAGAGTCCTGGGACCGCTTCTCATCAGATTTGACATTATATACGCTTTTCCACGGAGCAACTGCCGTCTGACCGCCAGAATAAATCGGACCGGAATGTTGATATGCCATAGCATAGACCACAGTCAGTCTATTCGATGAAAACTGCAAGGTATCAATGGAAACTGCAGTGTCATCGCTATATAAACCACCGAGTAAACCTTTTAAATTTTCCAAGACAGCTAAGTATGGCAGTCATTCCATCAAAATTATAGTGGGCAATTTCAATAGCCACAGTATATATATATAATCTGAAATCACGCAAAAACAGACCTAGATGGAGACGCTGTAGAAGAATGGGCAGAAGGTGACAACCTGACATTAATCCATGATGTCAAGCTCCCACCATCTTTCAACAGCAGAAGATGGCTGAGAGAATATTAACCAGACCTTATATTTGCCGGCGATAATATAAGTTTTCTCTGCGTCAAAAATGTCTGCATCCCCGTTCCATATACGCAATACAGACCGATCGCATGCATGGTTCGTGCTGCAGTTAAACCTATCAAGTATCATTGTCCCATTCCGTCGCTGCTTTAACTTTTTAAAAGTCGATTGGCAATCTTACTCAGAACAAATAGACTTGGAGCTAGCTGTAATAGATCCCACACCAACTACGAAAAGTTTGTAGAAATTGTTCGGAACTCCTCTCGACGAGGTTGCCGAAGGCACTATGTTCCAGGCCTAAACAAAGAATCTGCAAAGTTGCTCGCACGCTACCAGACTCTGGATGAAAAAGACTTATTTTCTGAAGCGACTCTGCGACTGACAGCCGGGGGAGTACTGCCATCGTTCACACTACCTGACATCACCCTGAACAGTGGGTGAGAGAAACACCAAGCAAAAGCAAAAAGTATGTGCGAGGTATAACCTGTTGCGACGTCTAACTTCAACAGCCTGGGGAGCGGCCCCGCATGTTCTCCGAAGCACAGGGCTCTCACTGTCGTATTCCGCGGGTGAATACGCGTGCCCAGTGTGGCACCGATCCACCCACGCAAGGGAAGTAGATGTAGCCCTGAATGATACATTCCGAATCATAACGGGCTGTTTGAAACCCACCTCGCTTCATTTGCTATACCCTCTAGCAGGCATCGCTGCACCGAATGTGCGATAGGAAATAGCCTGCGCAGTGGACAAACATAGGCAGGAAACAGACCTGGGACATTCTATGTATGGAATGAACCATTGATACGAATAAGAAGTGTATTCGACGGTACTAACTCTCTATAACGACTGTCAAAGTTCTTCATGGCAGCCGGGACCGGCCTTACGTGCTCACCGAGGCACGGGACTAGCGACAGTGAAATTAACAAGTTGCTACTAACATAACTGCGAAATGTGACTGGTGCGCGCCAAAAGTTTAATCCTGCACGGCAGTCTGTTGGTATCTCCACTGGGCTATCGCTGCCTTTTCTTGCTTTGTTTTCAAATCTTCCTTATAATACGTTAGTCATAAATTATAATTAACAACATAGGAATGTAAATCACATTCCTATTATTATATACGCTTGATGAACGTGATTGTACTGAGACATTCACGTATTTCCTCAGGTATTATCGGAAGCAATGATACGCATAGGAATGTCATGTTCACTGACTAAAACCGATAAAGAATGTTTACTATTTTAAATGTTTTAGTCATTACATCATCCTGCTGTTCATTTTGATTGATTTATGTTTGCACGCATTCTTCCATGTATTGTTCAAGTATTTTATTACAGTTGCCTTATTAAAGACATAAAGACATGTTTATTTCTGCATTTTGGTTATTTACAACACTTATACAAGTCAAACCCCTATTCTAGATGATGCCGGCTTTTCCTAGCTAAATGACTTCTTGAGAAGAAAGGCCGAAACAAACACAGAGTCATTGTTTTTTTTTGTCACTTCAATTTCTTTAGTCTTTTCTTGATCTTTTAAAGTCCAGACAAAAAAAGGGTTTAGTATGCAAGTACAGTGCAGGATATCGTCTGACGCTTTTGACTGACTCGGCCCACTGATGGCCCGCATTCAATATGTATAGTCAATATGCTTAGTATGTGAAGGTCAAATCTAGCTTCTTGTGTTAGTAAGATTCGGCATTTGGCTTGCCCCGAGGTCTCCATCTGAGGATAAAAATACGATGAGCTCGTTGTTGCGTACAACAACAGCGACTACGGGCTTGATTCACTTGTAGGTCACTACCACTAGACAACACCAAACCTATAAGAGAAATAGTCCTTCGGTTAAAAACCGGACTTGTATGTACTGAAATCAGCCTTTTTTACTCAGTGTAGTAACTAGGGCTGTGCCAGCGGTGTCGAGGCTCAGGGCACAGACTATGGCAGGGTCCATACAATTTCAAGGACCCAGTTATTGACGCTCACGCGAGAAATCAGGAGCTAATGCCCCTTGTCTAATCCTTCACACTTTTCCCTCCAACTCCCATGGTCCTGCCAACCTTACGGTTATAGCGGACCGAATCTCGGGAGCTGCGCACCCAAATAAATATCTAGGATTTCAACTCATGTTATCTCTGCAGGACTTCTACGAGGCCGTAGCGATACTGTTGATAAAGACGGGCAGCTTCAGTCGGCCGGTGCGGCGCGCGGCCAACGTAGCGCTCGACAACATCGTGTGCGGCGTCGAGCTCAGCCACGTCGTCACTGTGCTCTGTATACATGGCGCTACGTAAGTACCAAGGCTAGAGATCACTTTAGTCAGTAGCGGAGCCATGAGGCAGCAAGAGTACTTATATACTGAAGAATCAAGAGTCTACTAGCTGGACCAACTCTACAACAATCAAAATGTTCAGGGACGGATATACGGGAGAGGGTGAGCAGCAGCTTTCCAAAAGGATGAGGATGTTGAAAACACGTTTTTTCAGTAGGTTCACCCTAAACCAAAATAAGATCGATGGTTCGCGGCAACCAGCAACTTCTTTACACTTCGTACTAGCCCCTCGTTTGATTTCAAATTAAAGTGTCTTTAATTCATATACCTTTACTTTCATTCCCTTAATGTCCCTTAATGTGTGTATAGACAAATATAAAAAGGGCATTCCGTTTTCCTGAGTCTGATTCCCGCTACACCATACCGGAGCCGGGCCGGACCCTCGGGGAAACGATCGGGACTTGGTCAAACGGCCTTAAATGTATTTATGTGTCTAGGCACAAGAGCGCGCTAGTCCGCTGCGCGTCAGCCCGCCTGCTGGTGGTGTGCTGCGCGCTGGGAGGAGGAGGGAGGGAGCTGCTGCGTGCGCGCCCCGCCTCCGCCGCCAGCGCGCGACGACACGCGCTGCGAGCACTCTCTATCTTGTTAGAAGATAAAAGTATGGAGGCCAGGTAACGTGGATGTAGAGTGTATAGCGTGTGTAGCGTGTATAGCGTGACTTGGCTTAATGTCATGCGTGTAGACACAAGAACGCGCTTTGTCCGCCGCGCGTCAGCTCGCCTGCTGGTGGTGTGCTGTGCGCTGGTGGGAGGAGGGAGGGAGCTGCTGCGCGCGCGCCCCGCCTCTCTAGACTGTTCGAAGACAAGAGCAGGCAAACCAGGTAACTGCTTTTGGTACGCCTATAACATATCTACCTACTTCTTTTTAGTTTTGTAACATCATTGCCTACCTTGGGGTGGCTCTCCATTTAGACCGATCTTGAACCGCACGCATCCATCCGCCTCTCATAATCCCAATTATCGGCGGTCCATCTTGGGGAAGGCATCCACGTCCAATGCGTGGCCACTATTCAAGAACCTTTCTGCCGCACCGGCCACCGGTTCCTCTAGCTATGTGCCCTGCTCACTGCCACTTTAGCTTGGCTATTCGGAGAGCTATGTCAGCGACCTTGATTCTGCTACAGATGTCAAAATTTCTGATTCCATCTTGCAGGGAAATTGCAAACATGGCACCCTCCATCGTGACTTTGAGCCTTCTGATAAGAACGTGGTCATGGTATCTTAGCTCTTACAGACGACCATTATTGGTGTCATCGTCATAGCAAATGATGTTACAAAAGTACAAAGAAGTAGATATGTTATAGGCGTACCAAAAGCAGGACGCACATAATAAACATAGGCCAGTTGGCAAATCTGACATAATGTGTGTGTGAAGTCGCGAGCCGGCGTCAGTGAGTAAGTGAAAGTGACACATTTTGTCAACCGAAAATAAAATAAAAATGGAGTTATCATGAGTGCGTTAGTGTCCCGTTTCTACAGATTGATTACTACGTAGGTAACGTATCTACCTTTTCCTTGTAATATCATTGGTCATAGCGCTCGAAATAAATTTTTGCCGCTGCGATAATGACCACACAAGCAAATATTTACCAACTACATGGCCGTATAAAGGAGTCACTTGTATAATATATTGTGATGGCGGTCTTGAGTAAAAAGCTGCATAACCTCATTCATCCTACCGTCTCTTCAGCCTAAGCTTTTAAATATATTTGTGAATTATACCTAGGCCGTGACAACACATATTCTTAACAAAATCCAGAACTTACCCTGCGTTGTCACGACATCTACGCTTGTATAAGATTATATGAACCGCCTGAAAACCAATAGTCTGAACGACCTCAACAAAGTAAAAACTGTCCACAGGAAATACGCTGAGAGGCTTTACTCAATGCTCCGCCCGTTAACGAACTTCGAAGCCTACTATCTGACCGATGTCGACGTCGATTTGGCCTCCAGACAGATGAAGAAATACGACCAAATGTTGCTTTGTGGACCATCAGAACCCAGATGACATCAGAGCCACAACACACATTTCCATAAACTTTACGACACGTTTTGAGCCTGTCTTACGGTATCTTGTCTAGATAATGTGGTGTTTATTATGTACAATTGAGGGTTGAGTATTATAAAGCATCTGACGCGAGTCTGTTTTGTAAAGAATTAAGTGCCACTCCAAAGATGAGAAATGCAATTTCAAAGGTGTGATTTCGAACGTATTTGAACTAAATCTTTTCCATCTCTTTATCATTACACGCATATAAAATTTTGATGCATAATAACAAAACTGTTTTTATTACAATAAGTTTCGTGTCAAGCGGATCATGCATCTATAGATATGGTCTGCTGGGCTCGAAGTGTATCTGAGAGAAAAATATGTGAAAATTATTAGTAAAACTAAATAGTATCATCACACTTTGCAAGCAAGTCCGCTTATTGACTTGCAAAAGCAAGTTGGTGAGTTGGTAATTCGGTGTGTATTCCGTTGAACACATTTTTATTGAATTTGACTTTATCTTCGATACTTTCGAATTACTTTGCAAAAAAAGGCCAAAATGATAACTTAGATCTCTTCATCGTAACTCTTAATATTCCACAATGTCAACTGTGTTGCCATATGAAAAATGTATTTCGAATCTTTTAGTGCTTTTCTGATTGACTAAAGGCATAGCAAAATACAAAAATAACTACATTGTTTTGTGTTTAACTTTGGGGATAGCCGAGAATATGATAATGACGCTGCCAAAAAACCTAGTGGCGCTTAGGTGCCAAATTTTCTCGTTAACAAAGGTAAAAAATGCTTGATTCATAATAATTCTCATTGCTAGAAATTAACATAAAAAATAAAAAAAAAATCATTTTCACACTTTTGTGAGAACTATCTGTTTTCAGTTTTCCGACTCTATTTTCAATATTTATTATTCTAAATGCCTTTTCTTTTTTCTAGTCATAGGCAGGCACTGACACTCCGTGACCTTACGTGATGAATGCATTTTCTTAAACAATAACCCGAGAACTCATCTTTATATTCATTTGTTGTGAAAGATAACACTTCATATTTACGACTATCCCTATCTTAACAAAATACCCTATATGCCTACAACATTGTTTACATTCGTCAATTACTATCGTCAAAAAATGTTTACATATTTTATCGTTCAAAAATTGTTTACGTTGTAGTAAGTTACAAGATATGCCATTGATAGTTTTGTAAATATATTTTATTTACATATATCTGTGGTATTTTTGTAAACATTTTGTTCTGTTATTAGGTTGATTGTTTTAACCGCCGCTGTAACATAAGATGACATTAACATTTTTAATAAAGCATGTAGATATAAGGAGTGTTTTATTTATTATACTTCATCATCATCATCATCAGCCTGCAAGAGTCCACTGCTGGATATTGGCCTCTCCAATGGCACGCCACTGAGCCCGATTTTCGGCTCTTCGTGTCCAGCCGCTGCCGGTCACTTTGCGTATATCGTCACTCCACATAGCCGGAGGGCGTCCGACACTACGTTTGCCAAGGCGCAGTCTCCACTCTAGAACACGACTACTCCAACGGTTATCAGTTCTAGAGGTTCGGCACGTTATACTTTCTTATTTATAATTCGTTGCTTTGTGTTCATCCTTGCCTTTTGCTGGTGCAAATTAAACTTCACGAAACTTTTAATTTCATGTGGCAATTAATATAATATCTGAATAACGCAGCTGAATGAAAACGTAGCATAAATAGTTAGTCAATGTCTGCAATCAGAGAAGGGTGGGCACACTTGTCTTCCTTCTAATTCTAAAAAGTGTCTTCCAAATCATATTCTCATCGATGGAGCTATTTACACGTACCTACCTGCAAAAGTTATGTGCATACGAAATTGTTATTTATCGTGGAAACAGGTAAACAGACAGACAAACAGAATACATTTTACTGAAGTATCATCAAAAAGGTGATGCATGTCCGATGGTCTATTATGTCTACGGAGCGTGCTACGAGTGGCTACGAAGAAGTGTTGCTACTGTTGCTGACCCCACAATAACTTGCTTGGCTTGGATATCATAATTTACGGAAAACATGCGTGCCAACATTCCTCGACCAAATTGAGGACGTCCTAAAACGGCAAGGTCCGAAGTACCCGAAACAGGCGAGCATGTATGAAAAGAGTAATGAGTGTAGAGGAAGCGCGTGAGGTTTGTAAGGATAGGAGCAAGAGGCGTTCTGTTGTCTCTGCCTACCCCGACGGGAAAAAGGTGTGAGTATATGTATGTATGTATGAGTGCGAATAGCTTGCCTATCTTTTGCAATTTAATGAAAAAGGAGTGCAGCACTAGCGCAAACTGTAAAGATATTGACAACAGTCACAACACCGCGACATTTAAAAGGGCGCACTAGTATTTCCAAAGAGCTCAGATATTTACATAGAAGCGCATTTCTTATAGGCGCTCTGAAGACAAACTTTCTGAGACCCAAATTGCCGCTTGGCGGCGTGGCAGTCGTTCCCTTAGTGTAAGAGCAAGAGAGACGGTGTATCTTAACTACGAGAGCAAGAGAGACGGAGATCAACGCCAGCGCCGTCAACGACGCCAACTACGAACTAAACTGGAGTCAGTCCTCACTTGAAATTGGCACACGAAATTCTTAAGAACTGCGGTTCTATGTAAATCTGTATTCATTGGTATTTCGTTCAGGACTTTATAATATACAGAATGTGCACACGTGGGACATATAACCCCTTTAATAGGAGAATTGCCAAAAATAGTAACATACATCGAATTTCAGCTTCTTACGACCAGTGGCTTCGGCTGTGCCTCGTCTGTTAGTCAGTCAGTAACGCAAACATTTTAAATAGAAATATTATAAAGTGATTGATCCAATTGATTGCATGAACTAGAAACACCAGAGGTGTTTATCAAGTTTCTATCAGAATACCTAGTTACCACATCAGTTTAGTTTCTGCTCTTACTTGTAGAGTCGGTGGCGTAGCGTGGGAGTGTGCCGGGGGGGCATGGCCCTGGGCGGCACATTTAAGGGGGCGGCTAAAGAGGGTGCGAAAATAAAAAAAACGTATATGACGACGTAGCTTGATTTTTGGCCGGTATCAACGCTTCACAGTTCTATGTGGGCACAGCTGGGGCTCTTTGCAATGAATACACACTGAGTACAATACACTGAGTTTATTTCAGGACACAAAGTGCGTTATCTTCACAATTACAGTCTAATATGGTAACACTTCCACTTAAAGTCTTATAACGGACTGAGGACAGATTCACGAGGTACTTATGGCTCGCCGCTTCGAGCCAGAATGCCATTTTTCCCCAGACGAGTTCTCAGGAACACTTGTGAAGCGCCGTCCCTCCAACGCACCGCAATACGTCACTCAGCGGTCACCAGATGGCTGCATTTCGAGTCCTTTAGCGACTATACTAATATTACTAATAATGATCGCATCCGACATACTTATATATAGGTACTATGCGCGCACACCAGTGACAACTGGCTTTCCCGAACAGAACAACAATCGAAAACAAAATCATCCTCATTTTCATTACGCGAAGACTTGTTTCGGATATGGGTGTGTTTTTTTTTTATTTTGACACAGTAATCCGTAATTTTTGTTTATAAGTTGCAATATTCAGGTGATCTGCGAGCGTGTTATCAGTAATTTATTCATCCGTATCAGGCCGAGCCACCCCTGTGTGCGATGTGTGCGGCGTACACAAGCGCCAGGGTAATAAGGCCACCGCGTGCCGATAAAATGCCAGCGTTAATTATTAAAATTATTTTTGATTTGCTTCTAACTACTACACAATCTTTATTGTTGAATAGGCAAGAAGGCATGTACATATGTACAAGTCTCCCAAGACAATAATCAAACCTGCGGTTTAACTTAAAGCTAAGCACTTGAATTTGGACTCCAATGTTTATGAGCTTTGCATTAAAATCAAAGCCTATTATTTCACATATTACGCCTTCTACGAATTTTTGGTCGCAACCACGTGGAACGTGACGCGGGTTTTGTCCATAAACTTACAGATTTCGCTTCTCAACTCCTTATTTTTGCAAAAATAAGGAGTAGGAGTAAATGCTATTAACCGGTGACGAACAGCAACGTCACCGGTGCGAGAAGCTACGCCCTGCGCCCTTCATGGCGCTCACGAACACAACAACGGCACCAGTTCTCGGTCCACCCGCTATTCGGAGGAGGATACCATTACCCTAGAATCAGGCCAACGTATGTACTTATATGGGGAGACCATGGGAGAGACAATTCAAAGCCATTCCAAGGCGTCATAATTTTATTCTGACTTTGAAATATCCAAGAGGAGCATAAAGTGATTTCAAAGATGCTTGATGTATATATCAATTTACACCTTAATTTAAATAGTTTGGTGTTTATCTTTGACTACGGACTACGCCTCTAAAATTAAGTGCCATAAAATAAGGCCCTTAATTCCCGGCAACTTCGTTATTCTCAGCCAAGGACGTGGTAGTGGGTACGGCGGTGCATTTGGTCTGTAAGACTACCGGACTACGGCAAGCTACCAAAATCAATTATACGATATACCTTGCGATTGCGACCTACAACGAACGTAATCTACGGCAAAAGAACACCTCGCCGAGCTCGAGGTAGACTTAATTCACATATAGTGGCACATACTGGGGTTATCAAAAGTCCAATGACAGAGAGAGGACGTGCTAACTCTAGAGTCAGGTGACTTTTGCTACCATCGAGAAGGCGATCTACTCTTGGGGTGGCGTCGGTTGCCTGGTCAGAAGGAACAGTTTGTGGAAGTCGGTAGTGTGTGGACCCGGGTAATGGTGATGAAACACCCTGACGAGATAGCTGAGGCCATGTACCAGGACACTGTCATAGATAAATATAATACTATACAGACACTGTAAAGGCAATAGCAAGACAGTGGTCACGGTACTAGGAGATTCGTCTTGAAAGATCTGCTCCGAATAGAGAAACATAAAAAATTCTAAACTGCCAGCCGAGACTCTCAAACTGATGAGGAAAAGAAGCGCGATGCTACCCTGTCGGCTGTCTTCGCCAGAAGGACCGGCCGTAAAACGACAAATCCGTAAAAAAAGAAATCTTACGCGAAGAGACTGCGATCGAGATAACCTCGGGGATCATAAGTCTTCGAACTGCAGTTGAGGCGATACAATCAAACGACACTACGATCGCGGATGGCCGCACCGTCAACTCAAAGTTCGAAATTCTCGAAGACATTGAAAAGTTTTATCGACTCTTGTTTATCTCGCGGGCAGACAGAATAATTGGACCTAGTACTGACGCCCACAGTGCCCTCCTGACGCACCATTACACCGAAGCCATCCCGAATGTCAAGCAGAGTAAGGTGCGGGCGGCTCTGGCTTGGGATTGGCGGAGGAGGTGTATGGAGGCTCTCCCCACAGGCGTTCGGGGCATACCCACTAAAACCACCGCGGTGTCCCTACGGGTTCCGTGTAGTGGCGGAGTCACGCGATTCGCGGATAGTATACTTTTCCGTGACCCCGCCCGGGACTGGCCCGCCGTTGGTGTTGGCCCCGCTTCGTTATGCTACTTGGGAGGCGGCGAGGACACTACGCCGCCTCCTTGCCTTTTGGCGGACGGGGAGCAGCCCCAGCGCTCGCCGTCCGCAGGCACTAAAACGGCCGCAGAGGATAGGGAGGGCGGCAACCTGACAACACCGCATCTCCTCTGCCTCTACGGACCCACCGCAACGCATCAAATGGTGCGCCCCCATTCGGTCGCGGGAGATAGGGCGCGCAGCAACGCGCAACACTGACACGCCTCTCCCCCTGTGATCGCGCCCGACTGCGAGGGACAGACAGAACTGTCCTCCGCAACCGCACCTTGGGACGCATCCTACGCAGGCCTCACCCAAGCCCACGAGGAGCGTCCCCTCCCGGGAGCCCACTTAGCTTCACCTTGGGTGTCCAAACCACGGTTACTGAGCCCCCACCACGACAAGGTGCAGATCCCACGGGGGGAACACCGCTGAGAGCTGTCACGTTTTGCCGTACAATTATTACACCCTATGCTCTATGATAGTCGTGCAATGAGACGAATCAAATGATAACATTTTTTTTTAATCCTTAACACCGTTTAGGGTGTAAAGTCAACCTAATGGACATACAGTTTATAAACTTACAAACATACCAAAACCCGGAAAACGTTACACTTCAGCAGAAACATTAAGCAAATTTCAAACAAAAAGGGGACGGCGAATTGCCGATAGACTCCGGGCGGCAGAAACCCACGCTACGGCACTTTGTAGAGTCATCTTCGTCTAGTAGTTACCTAATTATAATGCATCTTACTAATTAGCAACGGAACCATCAAGCCCGCCTAAAACCAGTTTTAAAGAGTTATTAATATAACTTATTTGTAAAGAATAAAGATGTAATAATACCGACTTATTTATCAGCACTTTTACGAGCGTGAATCACTTTTTAAAGATAAACTTTGAACTCTTAATTGCTTACTTACATTAGAATATTAACCTAGAATGAACTAGACGGTCTTGTAAGCTATAAATTAAATATGTAAGATATTAATATAATATATAACTAGCGTGACCATGCGTCCCGTTATCCCCAGCGAGAACAAAAATATGTTGATATATATTGCAAATAAACCAAAATGTTCTAATTAGGACTACTGTAAATCAAATTAACATACATACATACACATACATATCGTCACGCCTTTTATCCTCGAAGGGGTAGGCAGAGGTGTATTTCTACACCCACTTTTCGCCAGATATACTTTAGTCCCACGTAATAAGGGACGAGCCTATTGTAAGATATAATATAATATAATATATAACTATATAATATATAATATGTAAGATATTAATATAATATATAACTAGTGTGACCATGCGTCCCGTTATCCCCAGCGAGAACAAAAATATCTTGATACCTATTGCGAACAAACCAAAATGTTCTAACTAGGATAACTATAAATCAAATTATATTAAAATCATCGCGAATAATTAAAAAACAAGCGAAATTAAACTGATACTAACGAAAACAATCAACGTTATTTTCCTTGAGCATTCCAGTTTCTTTTGGAAGCATCAATGTAGTTGTACTTTGTATGTCTCCAGCGCTGCACCGATTTTGATCCATTAGGCTACGTTAGTTACAATAAAACGGGTGAAAATTAATTAAAGTTTGAAAATTCGTATGGGGAAACAACTTTTAAAAATGCATATTGATTTATACTTTTGGAATATTAATTATAGTACAGACATAAAGACATATTTATTTCTGCATTTTGGTTGTTTACAACACTTATACATGTCAAAACCCTATTCTAGATGATGCCGGCTTTTCCTAGCTAAATGACTTCTTGAGAAGAAAGGCCGAAACAAACTCAGAGTCATTGTATTTTTTGTCACTTCAATTTCTTTAGTCTTTTCTTCATCTTTTAAAGTCCAGACAAAAAAGGGTTTAGTATGCAAGTACAATGCAGGAAATTATCTGACGCTTTTGACTGACTCGGCCCACTGATGGCCCGCATTCAACAGCAATCGTACGGCTCGACCTTAATTGAGGGAGCCAGCACGATCTGTATCACTATGCCTCCACGCCATTAGAAGGTGTATGCATAAGCATGTCAGCCTAAGCCATCAGACAGGTTGCCACAACTATCTCTATAACAGTACCTTAACAGTTCCGTTTCGTTCGGTGAGTTCCTCCCTCATCCCACTCCTCCACCTATCCTTTTTCCCAACCCCAAAGGGCGGCAACGCACTTGTAACTCCAGTAGTGTTGCTTGTGTCCAAGGGCCGCGGTGCCCGCGGTAATTGCTTACTATCAGGCAATTCGTCAGCTCGTTTGCCGCCTATTACTTTAAAAAAAGAAGGGATTGCATACTAAGGTCGAATGTAACTAGGGCTGATTAAAAAGATTTTATAAAACCTATTTCGGAAGCAGCACATAACGCCGTTTAGAATCAATTGCCCAGCAGTCAATAATTTCAGTTTGCATTTTGTCGACAAAAATGCCATCAGCTCGATGCCTTAAAACTATCGAATTATGTAAGACCTAAACTTCTGAATGAAAGATATGCAAAGCAGATAACTCCGTAGATAAAACTTTTCTCATTGAGACGTGAAACAATAACAAAATTTAAGTAATTTCGCTTAAAGAATTTGATATCAAAGTTACTGGGACGTGAAAAAAGTGAGATAAACTATGGACAAATTGATTGTACTTGTATCTAAGCAATCACTGTAAACACAAAATTAAATATTCCTTGAATATGCTCATGTCGATCTATGGTTGCTATCTGCAATGAATACAGATATACATAGAAGCGCAGTTTTTAAGGATTTCGTGTGCTGATTCCAAGTGGGGACTGTCTCCAGTTTAGTTCGTAGTTGGCGGCGCTGACGTCGTTCTCCGTCTCTCTCGCTCACGTAGTTAAGATACACTGGAGGAGAGAGAGACAGCTGCCGCAGCGCGACTGCCACGCTGCCAAGCGGCAATTTGAGTCGCAGAAAGTTTGTCTTCAAAATATAATAAATATCTGAGCTCTTTGCTATCTGCTTCTCAAATTGCTATGCTGTCCAATCTTGGCCTAAATCGGCAACGACATATGTCAGTTCAAAAACTAGTCTAATCCACTTTTGCAATCGTCCATTTGGACTGAATCTTTGAATTCTATCAGCCCAAGCCTACAGGTAAAAATGCTTAAGAAGGCATTGTGCTGTTTGAAACTCAACTAAATTGCCACTATCCCTGGAAGAGATGACATTGGTTTTATTATTTCTGTTAATAAAATCATGGACTGCCTCCGTGATCCAGTGGATAACGTATGCGACTGACTGGAGGACCCGGGTTCGATTCCCGGGTTGGGCAAAGTGTTACTGGGTTTTTCCAAATTCTCAGTAGCAGCACGGAGTCTGGTGATGTGCCCGGTAACGGCAATAGGCTCGCCCCCTATTACGTGGGACCTAAAAATTCATGGCGAAATGTGGGGGTGGGGGCGAAAAGCGTTAGTCTATAAAAAAATAAATAAAAAAAATGTTTTTAGTCACAAGTAAGTACCTTTCCTATGTCTATCTATTTAAATGATTTTTTGCGAACTACCTAATAATCTACAGTTTAGTTACATAAAATCGCTGAAGTCGATTGCAAACGTAAAATATTTAATGAGTTGTAAAAAAACATCGTATAAAAATCAAACAACATCTGCCGAAATCCAGTTGTTATTGCAAGCTTTTTTTATCTGTCTAGCGACGTCCGAGCATGTGTTGTCATTCAACAAAACATAAGCACGTGGCCAGAAGCATGCATCTTGCTGCCAAGTAAGTGAGAGATTGTTGTCACCGCGTTCTAGATAATAATAGTATACATGGAGCAGCGTATTTACTCTACAGAGCATGGGCACTGAATACAGATTTACATAGAAGCGCATTTCTTAAGGATTTCGTGTGCCGATTCCAAGTGGCGACTGTCGCCAGTGTAGTTCGTAGTTGGCACCGTTGGTGGCGCTGGCGTCGTTCTCCGTCTCTCTTGCTCTCGTAGTTAAGATACACAGGAGGAACGTTCGTCTCTCTTGCACTCGTAGAGACAGCTGTTACAGCGCGACTGCCACGCCGCCAAGCGGCAATTTGGGTCACAGAAAGTTTGTCTAAGAGCGCCTATAAGAAATGCGCCTCTATGTAAATATCTGAGCTCTTTGGTATGGAGCGGTTCATGAACACGGTGGAGATGTCATGCGTGGGGGTAATCTCAACTGACACTCACCTATGTGTGCGTGCGGCCCTTCTAAGTGCAAGCGCACTCGCGCCGGTGCAGCTGCACTCCCTTCAAGGCTGTTTGATAGTGCTCAATATTATGTTCTATTGATATCACTGTGCGTGTCACTAGTATTGTAGATCTAAAAGCTAATAACAAAGCTATTATTTTATGCGGTCTGACCTGCGATTGGCCTGACGTAAGTGCAGTAGATAACAATGACTTGTACGCCTACGACTTTGCTACATATCGGTTTGTAATTAATAAACATATTCGTACGCACTGTTTTTAAGGTGATGTTTAAAGATGGAACGTTTGTAGTATTCTAGAATGTGTCGAACGTCGAGCTAAAGCTGATTGGCGCTTACGCGTTTCAACATAATGCTAAGTGCTTTTTCTTACTATAATATCATACACGTTTTTATTAAGTACCTAGCCGTTTTAAAGCTTTGTTTAAAAGGTAGATTTCGTTTATCACAACGACAATATTGATAAACAATTTTAATAATTAAATAGTAATTCGTTATCTGGTAGTAGTATTAAACTGGTTGCTGTATTATGTAGCTAGCCAAAGTATATCTGACATCAGGACAGGATGCAATTAAATCAATAAGGAGAAAACTCTCAGCAATAGGTGGTTTTAATTTTTCCCGCTTTATAAAAAACTGAAAAGACAAATCAATCGCTCCTGGGTGTGATTAGAGCTGCATAGCTTTTTCAATAAAAAGCTCTTTTATTGATCAGAGATCTGTAATTTTCGTCCCTATCCTTTTTGTCCCTTCTTTTTAACCGACTTTATGTAAATTTAAAGTTGACTACCCTCTGCAACACCTTGGGATTTTAAGAGATATTGCCTTTACATAAAATACGTTGTATATGAGAAATGAAGAGGTAAAAGAGCGTCCGTAGCAATATGCTGGGTGACAATATAGAATGGAAATAATGTTACTATAGGGTATGTGGCAGCAGTGGTTTAGAATGGTATAATCATAGGGTAAAAATGAGCCGGGCTGCCACAGTCTTCAACTCTTATTGTTATCTATAGTTATTACTATATATACTTTATATATTAGGTATATATCAAGTATAATATAGTAATACCTATAGATAACAATAAGATTTGAAGACTGTGGCAGCCCAGCTCTTTGTTGTTGTTTTCTACGATGTGGCAGCATATTTTTTTTATGGTATAAGGCGGCAAACGAGCATACGGATTGCCTGATGGTAAGCAATTACCGCCGCCCATGGACACAAGCAACACCATAGGAGTCACCAGTGCGTTGCCGCCCCTTGAGGTTGGGAAAAGGAATAGGATGAGGAGTGGGATGAGGGAGAAGGAAAAGGGGATAGGGCCTCCGGCACTCTCACTCACCGAATGAAACGCAACAGTTTAGGTACTTTTACTTTACGACGATTTTCTGTGAGAGGGTAGTACTACCCCGGTCGAGCCGGCCCATTCATGCTGAAATCAGCAAGGCTCTACTACCTTTAAACATAGATATTTAGTGTCAGTTTGTAATTGGCATGTATTAACTTCACATTTACTTTGTAAATGTAGCCGTATTAAAAAAGGTATTAAAAATACAACCATCATTGAGAATAAGAGTTATTCAGTCACAATTACGTCTTGAGGAGGGCTACATATCTTTTGAGAATCAGCGCAGGTTGAAAAATATATTTTCGTGGTGTAAACTTTACGGTTATCGTGATTCCAAAAGTTTATCACTTTTATTTATTATATGACGCACACAAGGAACGTCCGTGTGGTGACGGATTAAGAATACGAAATGTCACCACCCCATGTCATCCCATGGGTGTCGTAAGAGCCGACAGAGGGACCATATTATGCAGAGAACAGCACTGTAAGAGAAGGAAAACTTGATACAAACCCTATACCAACCCGTTACCGCCCGTACAGTAGGCCAATTCCTCCTTTCAAAGGAGAGACCTAGTCCAGCAGTGGACTGTTAAATGATGACACAAGGAAAAATCCACACAAAAAAAAACGTGCAATGGGTAATAATAATAATAATATTCTACCACATAAACACATCACCATCTAGTCCCAAACTAAGCAGAGCTTGTATTATGGGTACTAGATAATGGATAAACATATATACCTTTTTTTATAAATACATACATATTATAAAATAAAATAATAATAACACATTTCCACTATCTATATGTGCGTCCCACCCACGTCGTCTATCTTTACGACACTGAAAAGAACCGCAGGTGAAAGGTCGAATGATGACAACCAACATACACATACATCACCACTAACCTCTATTAGAAAGTGCTAAAGTACACAATCGCGCGTGAAAGTAGTTTTTAGACCTGTGTCATTTGTATCATACGATTGTGCTCTCGTCAACTCTTGTGCGATTGCTTTATATCACACTTATATCGCAAAGAATGGTATAAATGTGTCCGTTTATCATATGTGTTCAGAAATTGACCAGCTTTTAAGATTAGCTTTTTTTTTTGGTTCATCGTCACGAGGTGACATGGATTTGTTTTCTATAACTTTCTGCCCGTACGTTTATTTGTTTATTTAATACTTTATTTGGATGACATCATGACATGGGATCAAACAATTCGTCAAGTGTCCCTCAGTGCTTGGCCAGATTGCTAGAGCGTTTTGCGAGGCGGCCCGCGCGCGAGCCGCATCCAGTGCCGCGCGCTTCTTCACATGTCCGCAGTGAGGCCGGGACTCCACCAAAGCGGAGACGAGACGAGCGTAGAGGAAACGTTTTTTAAACAACCAATAAAATTGTGTTATTGACACATCTCCTCTCCGCTCAGCTTTAGTGGAGATCGCTGTGCGGAGATGTGTAATATTTGTAAGGCGCGATGGAAGCGGCGATGTGAGCTGTGCGCGGACGATGCGCAGTGGAGACGAGAGATGTGAGCGGCGTGCAGTGACCGATGTCACCCTCCCCCCTCTCGCCCGCCAGCAAAACCGCAGAGCTCTGCGCGCGCGCCGGCCGGCCATCTTGCTAGCCAAAAACATATCTTCTCGCACACAGCACACCGCACACATCTCTGCTTTGGTGGAGTCCCGGCCTGAAGCGCGAGGCGCGTCCGCGGATGCGGTGTACAGTGTTTGTCAAATACAATACGGATGAAGAAAAATTATTGTTAATAAAGAAAATTCTTACTAGAAATAGACGTTGAAAATAGTTTATTATATTTTCAAGGTTTTAGTTTTGTTGTTAGTTGATACTTCTCATACTATTGAGTTCATGTAATAGGTACCTCACTATTACATGGTTTGTTTCTTGACAATTAGTTGTAGTCTAACTCTTCAACACACAATCCTTCCAAAGACTTCACTCGACTCAGAGCTACGTATGCTTGACCTTTCTCAAACAATACTGTGTGTCCTACCGAGTCCTACGTCAAAAGCGGCCACGTGAAAAACTCGACACAAGCTCCAGTCCAGATACAATTTTCTGAGACTTAAATGTCGTCTAAATATGGCCAGATTGGTAAATTGTGCCCGGCGTAGCTACCGCCGTAGCAGACATTTGACCAACACAGGGGCTACGAGAGACAAGAGCTCAATGCTTGGAAACAAAATATCATGAAATGTTAGTCATAATTTTACTAAAGCTCTTGACCATTTAATTATGAAACATGTAGCTTGGTTAGACCCGACACTCTAAACGACTTTTGGTTGGTGTACGTTCTAGGGTCAGAAACTCAGCTTGGACTGCACGGTTGGCGTAGTGGTTTAAGGGGCCGCCTCTCCACTTGACACTACGCTGAGTGTTGTGGGTTCGATTCCCACACGAGGCAACACTTTGTGTGATTCACAAATTGTTGTTTCGAGTCTGGGAGTTCATTGTGTCCGTTAGTTGTATGTTTGTGAAGTCCCCCGCGACAAAGGTTTTAGTCCTAATGCGGGTGTTGTCTATAAAAAAAAACATAAAAAAATAATAATATAAAACAGCCGGATTTTGCGTAGAGGCTTCCACATTTATTATTTTATTAATTTGCAAATATAGTTAGTAGTATAATAAGCATTTGCAGTAGGTATTTTATTAAAATTAAAGTGTTTACAGATGTACACAATCTGCCTTATTACAAAACTTGGATTAAATATAAATCAATGTGTAGTCCTAACCTTAACTGTGTAAAATTGATACTGATTATGTGCATAGACACATTTTGTACAACAGCTAATATCACTCAAATCTGTTTGAACAAATGTTTAAAAAAGGAAGCTAACCAACTACGAGTACCTTAGTAGGGTTTTTTATAGTACTGCACCAAGGACTAAACCTGGTATTATATTCACATATGCACCTAGTTTTGTAATAAGGCCTAATGTGTTTACTTATATACACGAAATACAAAGTGGTACAAAGAACAGATATAAAGTAAATCATGGCATTTGTAGATGTTATCAAACTATCAACGTTCAATATTTGTCAGTAAGTCTAGCTTGAGTGCTAAGTCCAACTGTAAGATACCAATATTTGGTAATGTTTACCCTGAGTCGCGTACAAAGAGACCTTCAGACAACATCGGTATATATCAGCTATTCTCAAAGTGTGCTCCGCGGAGCCCCAGGGCTCCATGAAGCAACCCTAAGGGCTCCACGACAGTGTTCCTCAAATTCAAATAAAATGACTAAATTAGAACTAAATCGCTGGATAGCAGACTTTGTTTCAATTTGGGGCTCCGCCAAATACTTGGTTATTCAAACGGGTTCCATCTCAAAAAAAGTTTGAGAGCCACTGGACTATATTTTTATAGTGAATCAAGTTTGAAAACATGGTGCAATTTTCTACATTAGTTGCTCCGAAAGTAACTTAGACGTCACCCTTTAGTTAGTTAGTTGGACGTGGGTTTTCCCAACCCACTCGGCTTGTAATATGGTGTTAAGAGTACCAAGGGATGTTGAGATATTGATATTTAAGTCATGGGAGAATACGCCCGTGCCGAATTCGTTTTTGAGCCGTCTGTGTATACTCTGACTTTGTGTATACCAGAGCTATCTCTGTGTTCCTCCTGTAATTGGATGCGATATTTTTTGTCAAAGACAACAGTTTTAGGGATAAGTCCGCATGCGCCTCTAGCATCGGGATCTCTTTGGTTAAGGTCCCTTTTAGGCGTGCGTGGGTAATTCGATCATCCTTTCTCCATAGCCCGAGCTTGTCTAGACGGACTGCTGCAGCGCCAGCTTACTGCTGGATCATTAGGTGCAGCGGTCTTAGGTCCAGTAGTATCTCCAATGCGGCTGTTGGGGTGGTCTTCATGCAGCCTGTAGTGGCAAAGTAGGCTACGCGTTGAAGGCTCTGTAGCTTTTTTACGACTGTGCTTAGTTGCGTGAGTGGCCACCACACTACTGCACCGTATGTAAGCATGGGGCGTATTATGGCAGTGTAGATCCACAGGGTGATAGATTGTTTGAGATCCCATTTCTTGCCTATGAAGACGTCACCCTTTAAGACTGACCTATTTCTATAATGACAAGATTTAGGTCTCCACAATATTTTGGTACTATAGCTGGTTAATACCTATGTCACACAAACTTTGTTTTTGTAACATAATAATACATATGAGAGTGAAAATCAAAATTATTTTACTTATAATAATCATCATCATCATCATCAGCCCTTTATACTGTCCCACTCCTGGGCACGGGCCTCTTCTCACTATGAGAAGGGTAAGGCCATAATCCACCACGCTAGCCAAGTGCGGGTTGGCAGACATCACATGTCTTTCGAGAACATTTTGGAGAACTCTCAGACATGCAGGTTTCCTCACGAGGTTTTCCTTCACCGATAAGCAAGCGATGAAAAGTCATTGGTGCGTGCCGTGGATTCGAACTTATAATAATGCATATTATTATTTTTAATAGGTAATTTTTTGCAAAACTGCCTTGAATAATGAACGCATCACGATGTTATCAAGCTAGAGACGTGGTCGCACCTATTGTATACTAGTGTATATGTAGTTACCTGCCATGTTTGTTTAATGCTGGTAAGTGTTCCTGGCCCTGGCACCCACATTGGGTATACAATATGTGCGACCACGGCTCTAGCTTGAACACTTCTGTACTTATACTTTTCTGGATTTATGTCTGAGCTTTTCTTGTTCTTTTTTTTAGCCCCCCTTTTTTGACGTAGTTGGGTTATAGTTTTTAGGGTTCCGTACCTAAAAGGTAAAAATCGGAACCCTATTACTAAGCCTCCGCTGTCTGTCTGTCTGTCTGTCACCAGGCTGTATCTCATAAACCGTGATAGCTAGAAAGCTGAAATTTTCACAAATTATGTATTTCGGTTGCCGCTATAACAACAAATACTAAAAATAAAAAAAAAAAAATATTAAGGGGGGGGTCCCATACAATAAACGTGTTATTTTTCGTATTTTTGCTCAAAATTACTAACGGTAACAGGTAGACGCTTAAAATTTTCACGGAATATGTAGTTGTATATTACCTTTAATAAATAAATAATTAAATTAAAAAAAAGTAAATAATAAAGGGGGGCTCCCATACAACAAACGTAATTTTTAAGCAATTTGTCACTCGATCTTAATAAACAAGTAGAAACTTAAAAAATATTTAAGTATATATACAACAATCGTGATTTTCTTTTATAGATGATGGTACGGAACCCTTCGTGCGCGAGTCCGACTCGCACTTGCCCAATTTTTTAACTTTTATTTTATTTAATCCCTTCCCGTATCCCGATGGAGCATGTATACTAACTGCGCAATATTTACATTGTCATATTTATAGGAAGAAAAAAAAATAGGTAACGCAAATTGTTTGAACCGCATGAATTGTAAGTACAACCGCGTTTTAAACTAATATTTTGACTGAAACAGTATAATCTATACATATAATAAAATGGTAGGAAAGTCAAAACTGTACATTGAATATTTTTTTTAAAGAATACTTGGGGTGTGATCTACAATCGATACCGAAGCCAAAAATATAGTTTTTAGAATTTTTGTCTGCTTGTCTGTTTGTCTGTTTATCTGTTTGTCCTTATGTCCGGGCTAAACTCAAAAAGTACTGCATGGATTTACTTCAAATTTGGCACAAATATTATTAAAAAGTCGAATCACCATATGGGCTACATATTATTACGCTATCACCTACGGGGAACGAGCAGAGAACCTTTATTTCTTGAACGTATTCTGTAACAACGTGTAATGTAACAATGCATATTTTAATGTTGTTATTATGTTTACTGTGCTATAATCTAGCTTCTCACTATAAAAATCACGCAATATAAGTAACTTAGGCTGATAAACATAATTAATTGAATATGAGTAGAATCAAGACAATTTTAATGCAGCGCCATCTAGGTAAGAGAGTTCAAAAACATCAAGTCGAATTACATCTGTAAGCCCTTTTTGGATATAATTAATTTAATTTGAACATGTTGGCAACGTTAATAGTTGTTTTCAAAAGTCGTAGATGGAGTTGTACATTTTCTTCTTAAAATTGTATTGTTAATTCGTTTCAGAGATGAGCAAGACTATTAGTTGAAGTTTTTTAATTAATTAACTACACCATCGCCACACTTGATTGCTTAGGTACATCATTTCTGTCCGAATAAATAGTAATAGAGTTAGTACAAAAAAAAACATTTTGGTCACATTGGTGTAATTATGGCTTCTTAATTAATATATTTACATGTCGCATATAAACTTGCTTTAAATTGTCTTTCGGGATATACATATACCACGTACCTTTGTTTGGATTAACTGTATATAAACATCAGTAAGATGTGGAACTAGCTAGATCTTATTTACTCACACACAACCATTTATTTATTGTTACGTCTGAAGCGGTTTGGCGGATACTGGTGTTCTCTATACATGAGAAGCATCCTACCGTCATGCATTTACACGTCCACCTAGAGAACGGTCAGCGCATATATTTTGATCCCGACAGCGTTGCTGAGCACTTGGAAAATCCGCGTCAAACAAGTCTCTTGGCGTTTTACAGGCTCTGTAAAATCGACCAGTTTGGGAGGTCCCTTACGTATGATAAAAGGGTGTATTTAACCGACGTTGACGAGGAGGTGCTGTGAAAGGTTTTCCGGGTAGTTTCAAGGACACCGCATTTTGTAGAGTTTATACCGTACACACAAATAATGTCGAATGCTATTTTCTGCGGTTGTTACTTCACAAAGTCCGAGGCCCAACGTCTTGCGCCTTTCTGAGGACATTTAATGGCGTGGAGTATCCCACTTAACGCACAGCCTGCGTAAGTACGTCACTTTCTCGACGGTGACCAATACTGGGATGACACCCTCGCGGAGGCGAGCGTCAGTGACAGTCCCAGCCGCATGCGTCATCTGTTTGACGTCGTCTTGGTGTTTTGTGGAGTCGCGAACCCGGTAGCTTTCTGGGAGAAGTATCCCCATCATCTGTCTGAAGATTTTCTACGAGCTTTGAGGCGTGCTACTGGAGACGAAGTCGAAGTAACTGATGACCGCGTGCTGAACATCTGTCCCAGTTCATTTCAAGACGTCAATTTCTATCGGCGGCAATCCAATCATCACCGCATCAAGATCGTGAAAATTTGGAGTATAATGCTGAGACAATTTGAAATGACCACCTTGAATTTTATGACACCGTCCTTGAAAGCGTTGGGCAAAGCCAGGCTAAAATATTTTTCTTGGATGCACCTGGTGGAACAGGAAAAACTTTTGTTACTACTGGCATACTTGCAGAGGTCAGGAGGCAAGGCAAAATTGTCATTGCTGTAGCGTCGCCGGCAATCGCTGCCACACTGGAAGCAGGGTGGCAAGACAGTACATACCATTTTTAAATTTCCCATCGATTTAGAGAGCGCCGTAACACCCGTTTGTGGTGTGTCACGTAACAGTGATAAGGGACACGTGCTCAAGGATTGCTCTCTGATCGTATGGGATGAGGGGACGATGGCCAATAGGAAGGCAGTTGAGGCCATGGACAGAACCCTGCAGGACATCCGCAGGAACGAGCATTTAATGGGTGGTCACAGTTCTGTTCAGTGACGATTCCCGACAAACGCTTCCCGTGGTGACGCGGGGATCGAGGGCTGACGAGGTGAGTCATCATCATCATCATGATCCTTGCATCCATGCCTTTAACAGTCCACTGCTGGACTAGGCCTCTCCTTTGAAAGGAGGAATCGGCCTACTATACCACGCTGGCCAAACGGGTTGCTACAGGGTTTGTATCAAGTTTTCCTTCTCTTACAGTGCTGTTCTCTGCATAATATGCTCCCTCTGTCGGCTCTTACGACACCCATGGGATGATATGGGGTGGTGAAATTCCGTATTCTTAATCCGTCACCACACGGACAAGGTGAGTGCTTCGTTGAAATTATCTTTGTTGTGGTCACAGTTCGTATGATGCGCTTGACCATTAATATGAGAGCTCAGCTTGGCGTCAATGCACGTGCTCAACAATTCTAAGATGTCTTTCTAAGTCTTGACGAAGTTACTCTACCAGAAGAGAGAGGTGGACAGATGGTGCTTCCAGAGTCTCTCAGTAGAGTTGTATCCAGCTTAGAACCAGCCTATTTTGACGCCCAAAAATGATCTGGCTGTAGCAATTGACGAATGCATTCTCTCGGAAATTGAGGGGAATGAAGTGGTCTACATCTCTATAAATACTGTCGTCGAGCAAGAAAACGCCACACATTATCTATCCCGTGGAATTTCTGAACTCCCTGTCAGCAAGTGAACTTCCAGCGCATACCATCAAGCTGAAGGTCGGTGTCCCGATTATGCTTCTTCGAAACTTATCTCCTCCGAAGTTGTGTAACGTGACCCGCCTGAAAGTCAGCTCGCTCCTCAGACACACCATTTAGGTGGAAATTCTTACGGGTTGTGGCGTCGGCGACGCAGTATTTATACCACGCATTCCTCTCATACCTCATAACTTCCGGTTCCCGTTCAAGCGCATACAGTTCCCCGTGAGTGTTTGCTTCGCGATGACCACCAAAAAGTCGCAGAGGCAGACACTGAGGGCAGCGGGTGTCCTGTACGTCGCTTTCTTCCGCGTCACCAGTCCTGACTCTCTTTACATTTTGGCTGCGGAGAGCCAAACCACTAATGTAGTGTATAGATAAGTCCCATAAGTATGTATTTTACCCTATTATGTATTCCTTATTTTCTCCATCTGCTTCAGTCACAACTTATGACTTAATTCAACAGAATCACCATAAAGTCATTTATTCAAAGCAGGCTGAAAATCAGCACTTTTTGAATGTGAATTTTACAAAAGATAGTCTCCCTCTTATTACACTTTCTGCAGCTATGAAATATAAAGAAGAAACGGGTAAATAAATGTTATTTTAAAAGGTATAATGGTAGGTATTTATTTAATAGTTAGGTGCTGTATAGTGTTCACGCAGACGACGTCGCGGGCAGCAGCTAGTATATAATAAACACGTAATGATTATCTCAGTATTTTTTTTTAGGTTGGAATCTGAGGTATTAATACATACATACATACATACATACATACATATCGTCATGCCTTTTATCCCCGAAGGGGTAGGCAGAGGTGTATTTCTACACCCACTTTTCGCCAGATATACTTTAGTCCCACGTAATAAGGGGCGAGCCTATTGCCATACCGGGCACATTTCCAGACTCCGTGCTGCTACTGAGAATTTCGTGACAGAAAAACCCAATAACACTGCCCGACCCAGGAATCGAACCCGGGACCTCCCGATCCCACGCGCACATTTATGCCGCGAGACCAACGAGGCAGTCGTGTAGGGTTTGATGTCGAGTTTTCCGTCTCTACGCAAAGATGGTATTTGCATCGTGTTATCCCTTAGTCGCCTCTTACGACACCTACGGGAAGATAGGGGGTGGTGACACTTGTATTCTATGCCGTCAACCACAGGGTCATAATAGAAATAAAAAATATTAATCTCATAATAGAAAATTTGAATGAATAAATTTTATCAAAATTTTCTATTAAGCCTATATCACCCGGGCCATTATTACAAATCTGAGGACCATTTACTAAAATCGGTTCAGTAGTTTAAGCGCTACGGTGGAACATACATACATACATAGACTGCCAAAAACATTAGCCTTCCTTTTGGCTTCGCCGTAGTCGAGTAAAAATTCAGTTCTTTATTCAGACAAATAAATACTAATAATAATGATTTATCACTATTTTTTTATGGTAATAGGCGGCAAACGAGCAGACGGATTGCCTGATGGTAAGCAATTACCGCCGCCCAAGGACACAAGCAACCCCACAGGAGTCACAAGTGCGTCTAGCGCCTCTTGGGGTTGGGAAAAGGGATAGGATGAGGAGTGGGATCAGGGAGAAGGAATAGGGGATAGGGCCTCCGGCACTCTCACTCACCGAGCGAAACGCAACAGTTTAGGTACTGTTACTTTACGTCGATTTTCTATGACAACGTAGTACTTCCCCGGTCGAGCCGGCCCATTCATGCTGAAATCAACAAGGCTCTACTACCTTAAAACAAACAAATTAACAAGAAAGTATGATAATAGGCGCAAACTATGTGTAAAAGCCAGCCGCTTTCTATTCCTGCGCAAGCAGTAATACGTACATACATATTATAATATACGGTAATACGAACGTCATACTTACGTATGTAGCATAGATCATTTAACTTTATTATGTAGAATGTACGACATGATTTCCTATCATAATCATATACTTGCGTAGTTAGGCGCACGCGTTAATATAAATCTGCAGCTACCGTGCTTAAGAAGTAAGATTTGTATTTATTTTGTAACATATTAGGTACTTCAATGCTTGATAAAGTGTATTGAGAAATTACGTGACTGGTGAAGTTCAAGTAAATACACAGACACAGAAATGATCGTACTTATTCGTCCGTGTGGTGACGGATTAAAAATACGGAATGTCATCACCCCATATCATCCAACGGGTGTCGTAAGAGCCGACAGAAGGAGTATATTATGCAGAGAACAACACTGTAAGAGAAGGAAAACTTGATACAAACCCTATACCAACCCGTTTGGCCAGCTTGGTAGACTAGGCCAATTCCTCCTTTCAAAGGAGAGGCCTAGTCCAGCAGTGGACTGTTAAAGGCTGATGATGATGATGATTCTTAGCAGAATGATTTATCCTGCGTGAAAAATTACCTAAGGTACGACCTCGAGTTATTCAATAATAGAAAGAGAGACAGAGGCAGCGATAGTTACCATCAGATTGCCATGCAGAAAGTAACGGGTTCTAACCCACAGCTTGTATCCCATGGACATTTTGCACACTTTAAGAGGTTTCCATATAAAACTAGTCTTTTTGCCTCCATGGATAAAGCCAATAGAGCAAAAATGTTTGCAAACTTTATTTTTAGGGTTCCGTAACTCGAAAGGAAAAAACGGAACCCTTATAGGATCACTTTGTTGTCCGTCCGTCTGTCAAGACCCTTTTTCTCAGGAATGCGTGGAGGTATTAAACTGAAATTTATACTAAATACTCCAATCTACGGTTCCATAGAGCTGTAAAAAAATCAAACTTCTAATCCAACGCAATCAATAGATACAGCTGTATATGCTGCAAACTGCAGCATATTTTCAAACTCGCATTGGAATCAAAACCTACAGGGTACTTCACGTGAACTCAGAATCTTGAAATTTGGTACGAAGCAACGTCTTATATCACTTACAAAGGAAAAATTGCGAAAGCCGTAATTTTTTTGTTACAGCATATAAAAAATATTTTAAATAAATTTAAAATTACTACCCCTTTCTCTTGAACGCGTTGAGGTATTAAATTGAAATTCATATTAAATACTCAGGTATATAACACCGTAAGGCTGCAACAAAATCAAGCTTCTATGTCAACGCAATCAAAAGAAAGAGCAATATAAGCATATTTTCAGCTCGCGCCTACTCGCAAGTGAATCAAAACCTACAGGGTACTTCCCGTGAACTCAAAATCTTGAAATTTGGTACGAAGCAACGTCTTTTATCACTTACAAAGGAAAAATTGCGAAAACCGTAATTTTTTAGTTACAGCATATAAAAAAATATTTTTAATAAACTTAAAGTTACTACCCCTTTCTCTTGAACGCGTGGAGGTATTAAATTGAAATTCATATGAAATACTCAGGTATATAACACCGTAAGGCTGCAACAAAATCAAGCTTCTATGTCAACGCAATCAAAAGAAAGAGCAATATAAGCATATTTTCAAACTCGCGCCTACTCGCAAGTGAATCAAAACCTACAGGGTACTTCCCGTGAACTCAAAATCTTGAAATTTGGTACGAAGCAACGTCTTTTATCACTTACAAAGGAAAAATTGCGAAAACCGTAATTTTTTAGTTACAGCATATAAAAAAATATTTTTAATAAACTTAAAGTTACTACCCCTTTCTCTTGAACGCGTGGAGGTATTAAATTGAAATTCATATCAAATACTCAGGTATATAACACCGTAAGGTTGCAACAAAATCAAGCTTCTATGTCAACGCAATCAAAAGAAAGAGCAATATAAGCATATTTTCAAACTCGCGCCTACTCGCAAGTGAATCAAAACCTACAGGGTACTTCCCGTGAACTCAAAATCTTGAAAATTGGTACGAAGCAACGTCTTTTATCACTTACAAAGGAAAAATTGCGAAAACCGTAATTTTTTAGTTACAGCATATAAAAAAATATTTTTAATAAACTTAAAGTTACTACCCCTATCTCTTGAACGCGTGGAGGTATTAAATTGAAATTCATATCAAATACTCAGGTATATAACACCGTTAAGCTGCAACAAAATCAAGCTTCTATGTCAACGCAATCAAAAGAAAGAGCAATATAAGCATATTTTCAAACTCGCGCCTACTCGCAAGTGAATCAAAACCTACAGGGTACTTCCCGTGAACTCAAAATCTTGAAATTTGGTACGAAGCAACGTCTTTTATCACTTACAAAGGAAAAATTGCGAAAACCGTAATTTTTTAGTTACAGCATATAAAAAAATATTTTTAATAAACTTAAAGTTACTACCCCTATCTCTTGAACGCGTGGAGGTATTAAATTGAAATTCATATCAAATACTCAGGTATATAACACCGTTAAGCTGCAACAAAATCAAGCTTCTATGTCAACGCAATCAAAAGAAAGAGCAATATAAGCATATTTTCAAACTCGCGCCTACTCGCAAGTGAATCAAAACCTACAGGGTACTTTTCGTGAGCTCAGAATCTTAAAATTTGGTACGAAGCAACGTCTTATAGCCCAAATAAAGGATGCGGAAAGCTGAGGACCGTGTGCTGTGGTGCGTGTTGGGAGAGGCTTTTGTCCAGCAGTGGACTGCGATAGGCTGATTGAGATTGAGATTTCAAATAATTACATAGTCTTCAAAACTTTTCGCTAATTATTCTGTACTTTATAAGTATTTTTGTAACAGATTTCTAATAGTCACTTAAAACTTTGTAAATCAATAACTTTGATAAAAAATCTTACCATCATTCATCAGCAGACTTTTGCAAGGCTGCTGCAAGGCTGGTATGGGTATTTAAGTTATATTATAAAATAAGCGATATATGTTAATATAAAATAAAGGATGACTGATTACAAATGACAAAGACCCCTTTTTATTTAATTTATGCTCCTCCAGCTTTCCATACTGTAATGTTATGGATTTCATTTGGCAATAAAAATACCATAACTATGACTGGTGAACTTTTACTTATATACCTACAGGTTTGTACGGAACCCTCGGTGCGCGAGTCCGACTCGCACTTGACCGGTTTTTTTATTTTTATGGCCCCTATTGGCATGTCTCTATGTTTTTCTTTGTTTCGTAAATTACTAACTTAAAGAGCATTGAATAACCTCCAAAGTTGGTTCCTGATTTTCAGCTGTGTTCAAATATGCAGAAATCAAATTTCAATAGATTAGGTATTTAATTAACAAAGGAAAATATACGAACAGGGACAAAGGCCGTAGTGTTTCCTCTTTTAAGCCGTCGGCAAAGGGCTCAGATATTTACATAGAGGCGCATTTCATATATGCGCATTGAAGATAAACTTTCTGCGACTCAAATTGCCGCTTGGCAGCGTGGCAGTCGCGCTGGGGCAGCTGTCTCTCTCCTCCAGTATTTCTTAACTACGAAAGCGAGAGAGATGGAGAACGTCGCCAGCGCCGCCAACGGCGCCAGCTACGAACTAAACTTGAGGCAGTCTCCATTTGGAATCGGCACACGAAATCCTTAAGAACTGCGCTTCTATGTAAATCTGTAATCATTGCCAATTGTCAGGCTGTCGTCAACAGCCGTCAGAGTGAGTGCGCTTGAATATACTTACGCTGATCTAAGTCATGGAATATTGCTATCCCTTTGAGTTGCGGTAGTCAGAACTCAGACGGCAGTCACTCTTTAGAAAATCTATCATTTTATAATAATATATTCTACCACATACACACATCACCATCTAGTCCCAAGCTAAGCAGAGCTTGTGTTATGGGTCCTAGATAATGGATAAACATATTTTTTATTAGTACAAAAAATTTAACAGGACTCTAAGTACCTTTATCTGATCATATTTGTGTAGGTAAAACTGTCTCAAAACTGTCCACATAAATACGTACTTAATAATTGGTAAATGCAGAACTAAAACTATGAGTAGTAAATTAGTAGTAGTAGTAAACTATTCCATTGCTAAATTCCCTCCTGTCCCTCTGCGCCCGCGCTGTGCCCCGCCCGATGTGACAAACAGTGCTAAATTGTAACCGGTAGTGAGCGCATCGTTTTTTCGATGGCTTATCAGTTCACATCACGAGAGTATGTAGCTACGCTTCATGCGTACTTTTTGAGTCGATAAAACGCGAGTGCAGCTGTGCTTTGGTACAGGGAAGAGTTTGGAAGCCAGTGGATCGGTCGAGGCGGCCCCGTAGCTTGGCCTCCATGCTCACCTGACCTCACGGCCATGGACTTCTTTTTGTGGGTGTACAAAAGTGAGCCGGTTAGTGT
This sequence comes from Euclidia mi, assembly GCA_944739405.2. Classification (NCBI taxonomy): domain Eukaryota; kingdom Metazoa; phylum Arthropoda; class Insecta; order Lepidoptera; family Erebidae; genus Euclidia; species Euclidia mi. Next base: position 106,250,528 of record OX123186.2, on the reverse strand, counting down.
CGAACAATTAAAACAGCGCATATTGGACGCTTATGACGAAGTGAAAAGACATAAGCGTACTTCTCTCGTTAAAAAACAATTAAATTAAACTTGCCCGTCTGTGTATTGACAATAGTGGTGGACAATTGAAATACTTGTAAGTAAAAGTACCTACCTACGTAAATAATAATTTGATGTGGGCGGCTCAAACTCGGTCTGTGTGGAGAACCTTGGGAGAACCCTATGTCCAGCAGTGGACGTCTCTAGGCTGACATGATGATGATGAAATTTGTAAATAGCAGCTGATTCTAACTTCATAAATACGCCAAAATTACTATTTTCTTTTCGTCCAGAATACCTTCTTTTATTTTGATATTTGTTTGCTTTCTAATTACATACCTCCGTATTTAATTACTTGTAAGACGGTAAATTTTGCCGGTGCTAAGCCCGGATGAAGTATGAAGGAGAGGGTAGAATTAAGAAAAGTAAAAAGTAACTCACATATATGGTAATAATGTCTTCGCTAATCTGTCCTTAAAGTTTTTGTACTAATTAAAAAATAGTGGTATATATATATATATATATATATATATATATATATATATATATATATATATATATATATATATATATATATATATATATATTCTAAACCTAGTTTTGCCGTGTGGTTGACGGCATAGAATACAAGTGTCACAACCCCCTATCTTCCCGTGGGTGTCGTAAGAGACGACTAAGGGATAACACGATGCAAATCTTTGAAAACTCGACATCAAACCCTATACGACTGCCTCGTTGGTCTCGCGGCATAAATGTGCGCGTGGGATCGGGAGGTCCCGGGTTCGATAACTGGGGGGTCGGGCAGTGTTATTGGGTTTTTCTGTCACGAAATTCTCAGTAGCAGCACGAAGTCTGGAAATGTGCCCGGTACGGCAATAGGCTCGCCCCTTATTACGTGGGACTAAAGTATATCTGGTGAAAAGTGGGTGTAAAAATACACCTCTGCCTAACCCTTCGGGGATAAAAGGCGTGACGTTATGTTATGTTATGTTATGTTCTAAACCTAAGAATCTTGTATTTTCTGTCACATTTATAATTATATTGTTGTGATGTATGTATACATTATTTATATTATTATGACGTTGACTGAAATGCATTATTTTGGATTTAATTAAATTAATTATCAGATTACTGCTGTCTAGCCGCTGCACCTTCGTTTTTATTGTATTATTTATAGCACTTTCAAATGTCTCTATTATCTATACTTTTACAAGGTATGGTTATGGTGCTATCATCTGCAAAAAGTGTCAATGGTTGTTCTATATAATTATCTTGGCATGTCATTGATATACAATATAAATAGCAAAGGGCTCAGAACCCTCCCTTGTGGTACTCCAAAATGTACTGATCTTTGCGATGGCCTAAATATGTCTTCGCATTTATTGGCTAAATTTATTCTTCTTATTTCACTTAATTGTTATATTGAAACCATTCCGAAGTAGTAATACTTTACAATGTTACATTGCAAAATATTGCTTAAGACGCTGATAACAGCCAAATAGGCTTGACTCAAACAATTTTTTTGCTAAATGTATAAAGTTTGTGACGGTGGAAAAATATAATCTGTATATATAAAATCCTTGCATTACTGACTGACTGACAGACACGCTACAGCCGAAACTACTCAGCGCAAGTAGGTGAAATTTGACATGTTATCCCTGAGGTTCGTAGGGGCGCACTAAGAGAGGAATTTTGTAAATTCCTCCTCTAAGGGAGTAAAACCGGTTGTCAGAGTTTGTATGAAACTTTGGATTCCTTGAATGGATTAACTTAAAACTTTGTATATTGGTGCCTCAAATGAAGTTAGTTAACACTAAGAAAGTCTTTTTGGAAATTCTTAGCCTAAGTGGATAAAAAGGAGAGTCAGAATTCGTATTTAACCCTTTTAGCACTTCAAGGTATTAACTTCATTCATACTCGTACTTTGTTTATTGGATCCGCCAATTACGTTAGCGAACAAAAAGACACTTATTTTGGAAATTCTTCCCCTAAGAGTATAGAAAAGGGATTCAGAGTTTGTGTAAAATCTTTGATTTTTTTCAGTGGAATCACTACAATCTATTTATATAAAATCCTTGCGTTACTGCCTGACAGACACAAAATTAGCCAAAATTACTGGGCGCAACAAGGTGAAATTTGGCATGTTTGTTCCTTGAGGAGTATAGGGGAGTTTGTACAAAACATTTTATCTAAACGAAATTTCCGCGTGCGAAGTAGCGGGCAAAAGCTAGTATAATATATAGTTCATCTTGAACATATTTCTGAGAACCCTGTTGTATTCAAAACACGTTTTTGAAATTTTTTCTCCATAGGTACAAAAAAATAGTAAACTAACCTCTTAAAATGATCTTCCAACAAAAATATCTGTATTTATCAACGTACGTTGGTCAAATTTATAACAATAACGTATCATATTTAAATATCGTTCATCCATTTTCAACTGACTGCAAAAGTGCCTATTTTGACTTTTTTTGTATGTGTCTTAATAGGTGTACCGATTCCAAACATTACTTTTTATTTGGATGCTGTTGCTACTCGGGTTAAACATTTAAATGTTTAAGCTGTTTCCCATGGTTTCACCCGCGTCCTGAGGGAACTACTTCGCGTACCCGGTTAATTTATAGCTTAAGTTACTCCTTGGTACATCAGCTATCCGCCAATGAAAATCCCGTCAAAATCGGTCTAGCCGTTCCAGAGATTAGCGGGAACAAACAGAGAGACAAAAATTGAAAAAATTGTCATTTCGGTATATGTACTTTGTATACATCCATATGCATTTAGTAAAATGCGGTTATTTTAATATTACAAACAGACACTCCAATTTTATTTATATGTAAGTGAGTAAGTGACTACAGAATGCCCGCAGCTTCACCGGGTCATTTACCATTTTTCTCTCTTTAACACCCCTTTGGTCCCCAAGATGCCAAACTTTAGTCGATTTTATTCAACTTATTTTTACCATTAATAAGAACAATATAGTAAAGTACTAAATTTATTTTAATCACGCTCCTTTAAGTTTCAGTATTGTCTCATTATTGACCAAAACAAAAACCAAGCAATATAACTAATTTCTTTCTTTATGTTTTTAAAATGCACCACAGGTCATTGCAATCGTTAATTAATAAAAAAAAATACGTTATCTATGAAAGAGCGATAATTTGTAACATAGGTAAGTTCATCTGAAAATATTAAATACTTACAAAGTAGTCGCTTTAATCGCTTTAATATGATGCTATTGAGGTACCATATTACATTGCCCCTCATGAAGAGTTTTGACAGTACTAAACCATGAAATATTTTTTCAGTTCTTTGGTCAGTTTGGGTTGCGGGGGTCAGAGAGACAGTCGCTCTGTGGAAAGCTAAACAATGATTGAATTTAGTGCCGTGTGCATAAATTATGAAAATCAAGCGCAATAGGCTTGTGTCTACTAAGAATAAATCGGTTTGTTTATCTATAGATTCATTATTATTTTTAGATGTCAATAAAGTTTATTATTTATTATAAAAACGGTAAGATTAATGTTATTTTTAGGATTCTAAACCTAAAAATAATATATTTATTCTTGCGACCGTGAACACCAATAAGAGAGCATTACGTCAAATAGTGCGTCCGCAATTGATGTTGTTGACGTTTTGGTAGTAAATACAACTAAAACGTCAAACTTTCTACCTGTCAAATCGAATATAACAAAATAAAAGTAGTTACACCAGACCAGACCTTATTCACGGTTAGTTTTGTTTTGCACTTTGTGACATCACTCAACCGCCATGATGGTTTACAGCGGTTTCGCGTCAAATTCAAAAATGATTTTAAAAAGCTGTAATTAGTAATTGGGCTGATCGATTTCTGTAGAAAAATACTTATTTCTCTTTAACATCTAATAAAGGAACGAATTAATAATTAATTACATTTTAGGACACAAGCCTATTCAAACACGGCTGCAATGAAGAGTCAAACCCAAATCATAGCATTCATTACCATCATCCTAGGGCTATCTCGGCTTTAAGCCAAGGCCTTCGCTTTGCATAGTTTCAATGCACAATTAACTGATCAGGATGAGAATAGAACCCACGACCTCTAAACTAGCAGCCAGGGTCAATAACCTCTGGAACAAAATACGCGTCAAACTGGCTATTTATACTATACTAGCTGCCCGACCCGACTGCACAGGTGCACAGTAAATATAGCCTGTCTTACTCAGACATCATCAGATCACGTAGCAATCTAAAATAATTTTTGATATCGGTCCAGTAGTTTCTGAGTTCATTTGTTACAAACATACAGAAATACAAATCTTTCCTCTTCATACTATTAGCAGAGATATAAATATTTATCTTATACTAATATATAAAGCTGAAGAGTTTGTTTGTTTGGTTGGTTGAACGCGCTAATCTCAGGAACTACTGGACCAATTTCAAAAATTATTTCAGTGTTATATAGCCTATTTATCGAGGAAGGCTATAGCCTATATAACATCACGCTATGAACCACGGGAGCGGAGCAGTAGCCTTAAATAACGCGGGTGTAACTGCGGGCTCATCTAGTTTAAAATAAGAGTAGACGTCTTACCTATTGACACCTTCCTTTATTAATAACCAGTTTGTAATCATTCTATTTATAGATTACGAAATGGCGCCTATTTTTATCAAATTATATAACTGATACAATATTTTGTAATGCATTACTTGTATCGTCATTTTTGTGTACATTATTAACTTATTTAGTGAACATTTCTTGTGTTATTTTCTTCAAAATATTGTTCTATTTTAACATTTTATTTCTGTCATAAAATGAATGTATGAATGAATATGCTAGGTATGTATTTGTTGGATCATATCTTAAAGTTTTGTTCTAATTGATACTCTATATTCATAATTCATTCATCATATTTATAATTCTTTAGGACAGTGAGATGTAGTAATAACGAGACAGATTTAATAAGAAACCAATTTATTTTTATTGCCTATAAAAACATTATCTTATACTAAACAATAAATATTTAACTTACTTAAATACAATAACCAAAACAATACTACAGTTGCGTAACTACTTGTCAAATCTTAAGATACGATAAATACAGGAACGTTCCACAGAGTACTTTGTGATTTCGCAGGTTTGTTTCGTGCAGGCCAAAGATTTGCCTGCACAAATTCTAACATAAAGGTTTTGACGTCAAAACAGTTTTAAGGACAGCTTTATAAGCTCTCCTAGGCCATTAAGTATTGTCTTTCTTCGACTTACTTTTCTGTGCACTAGTGATAATGATAATTACAAGAGACCTACTAAAACTCTGCACGATCAATGATGAATCTGATCTAACGAACAAAGTACTCCTCAACTAATTACTAACTAAATTGACTTTAAGTCCTAAAATCTAAACAATACTACAATAAATTCCATTATTAAGTACAGATTACTTCTGTTAGGCGGCAGCCTAATGTAGGCCGAATACAAACAACGAGTAGAAACTCGTCCAAAAACTAAAACTATGAAGAAATCCATCTTCTTTTCACCAGGCACCGGCGCTCAGCACCGGGACTGCTTCTCTCATATTTCTCGCTTATCACGAAGACTCCAGATGTTTCCATGGAGTATGGACGGCATGGACACAGTCGTTTGCCCAAGATGCATCGTCAGACGCGTCTTTTCTGCTTAACTTGAGGACGTTGCAGCTTAGACTGCTGGGTACGCTCGTATACGACCGTCGGTGGCTGTGTAGAACTGTCGCGGGTAAGGCGCGCAGATCTTCAGGTAACACAAGGCTGCTCGCCTTCGAACATGGTTACTGTGCTGTGGCGGACGAGCCTCGCCCACTGACACCAGCAAAAGCACACTCAATACAACGAACAGAATATTAAAGAAACGCATCTTGAAAGGTTTGATTTGCACAATTTTTTCACGTAAATAAATCTCGTTTGGTAGTTGGCTGTTTAATCGCTTTGTGTTTCTCGTATGGCGGTTGAATGTGTACTGATGGTTGTGGTAAGAATCTCGTTTTATATAGCCGCCGGGGTTATCTAGCGCGTGGCTGATAACCCGCCGAAATGATAGAGTGGGGTTCGATGACTGGGACTCAATGTCACTGATAGGCATATAGTAAAATTATCGGAACTAGGTAAATTAACACGTGCCAACACACATTACAAGTTTGGACTCACTAAAATGTGATCTTTTTATCATTTTTTTTTTACTTTTTATGACTAATCGTATTTGAAACTTGACGCAACTTCGCGTTTTCCAATTTTTTCTTGTTGATTGTGGTGATGCTTATATATATAAAGGCTGGAAATTTTCTAAAAATAAAAAGTTAAAATGTATTTTAGGAGCCGCACAAACCTTGCAAGGGTTCAAGCAAGTTCAGCAAGGAAATTGTTTTGCTGACGAAATCTTGCTTAATTTTTGCAGATACGACGCAAGCAAAGGTTTACTTAGTCGGGTCGTAGATGTACCTACTTTTCCTGATGCCTGTCTTGCCCAATATTCATAATATGACATATACCTCCATATCGATGTATCTATATTTTTTCTCTTTCTAAAAGACAAAACTATTAATAGAAATACTAACATGCAAAATATATTAGATATATGTATGTTTGGTTATGTTAGATGGTTCCTGCGTAATATTACGTGCGTACTACGTTTACGTAAATGTTACACACTGGAACGTAGTTAACGTAGATTACGTTGTACTCACTAGGTGGTCGTGCGATATACCGACTCAATGGAGGATTATCTTGTTTGCAATTGATTTGTACATGTTTACAGGGACACCCATTGGTTCATACGTAATGCCACTGCCTCGTCATTGCTTGACAAATAGGTCTTAATATAAATCTCTACAAAGAATATTCATTTGAAATTATTTTTACGTAGATACAATCTCCGCTAACGTGAATTTGATGTAAAAGATGCAAAGTTTTGTGTATTTTTATGTCAAAAAAATTTGGCAGCTTAACAGACTTTTAGAAAACTTCGGGAGACATACCTATGTGCGTAATTATTTTTGAAGCTTCTCTCTTTTTGAAGACTTAAGGGCTAACAACATAAATCGCAATTCTAAGCACGATCGATGGTTTTCTTCTTTGTGTCTGCTCTTTCTAGATAGTTCTCCATGTTTTTTTAGAGTCACCTTAGTCGCCTACGTCACAACAATTATTTATAATGTTGGGAAATACTTAAAAAAATGGGGTTAAGCTAGTCTTTCTTTTTGGAAGTTATAATAAAGATGATGACAATACATTTACAATATAGTTATCATTGAGGTGAATTACTTGTAAATAAAACAAGATACTAAGATACTCTGATTCTGGTAAAAGTCTACCTAATTTGTAAAATAACCAACGAAAAGAAATTAATCTGATAGTTCACTACATAGTACAAAACAAAAAAGTCTTCTGTCTGTCTGTCCCTACGTGTGCTTGAATCTTAAAAACTACGCAACGGATTTTAATGCGCTTTTTTAATAGATAGAATTATTCAATAGGAAGGTTTATATGTATAACTAGCTGTTTTCCGCGGTTTCACCCGCGTCCTGAGGGAACTACTTCGTGTACAGGGTTAATTTATAGCCTAAGTTACTCCTTGGAACATCAGCTATCCGTCAGTGAAAATCCCGTCAAAATCGGTCCAGCCGTTCCAGAGATAAGCGAGAACAAACTAACAGACAGACAGACAAAATTTAAAAAAATGTCATTTCGGTATATGTACCGTGTATACATCCTTCTGCATTTAGTAATAAGCGGTTAATTTAATATTTCAAACAGACACTCCAATTTTATTTATGTGTATAGTTTGACGCGGGCGAAGCTGCTGGCGACGTCTAGTTTCCTTATATATTATATAAAATAAGTTTAAATAAATGTCTGAGATATTTATTTTATACTTGAAAATTTATTTCTCGGTTTCTCGAGACATTGAATCTAATTTTCCGTCTCGACTAAAGACAAATTTCGCGAAAATTCTCGGACACAAAGATCGGGTAATAAAACCCCTAAATTTGAATACAATTACTTTTGTTTATATATATACATGACAATAAACAAAAGTAATTATAATATTATTTGTTAATGGCGATGATTCACAAACAATTCAACCTACCTCAATTTCTTTCTATCTTATCTTTATTATTCGTTTGATAGCTCAAGTTTACTTATCAAATAATAACAACTTTCATTTCTTATCTTTGCATTAATTGTGAAAATAAATAAGTTTCTGTGTAGGTAGTTTACTAAGATCCATAAGATAAATTCAAAAAAATGTCCTTGGGCAATAACATTTATTTACAGTTATCTGGATTACCTGCCGTGTGGTTGACGGCATAGAATACAAGTGTCACCACCCCCTATCTTCCCGTGGGTGTCGTAAGAGGCGACTAAGGGATAACACGATGCAAATACCATCTTTGCGTAGAGACGGAAAACTCGACATCATACCCTATACGACTGCCTCGTTGGTCTCGCGGCATAAATGTGCGCGTGGGATCGGGAGGTCCCGGGTTCGATTCCTGGCTCGGGCAGTGTTATTGGGTTTTTCTGTCACGAAATTCTCAGTAGCAGCACGGAGTCTGGAAATGTGCCCGGTACGGCAATAGGCTTGCCCCTTATTACGTGGGACTAAAGTATATCTGGCGAAAAGTGGGTGTAGAAATAGAAATACACCTTCGGGGATAAAAGGCGTGACGATATGTATGTATGTATGTATCTGGATTATTAGACGACTCGGTGGGGTAGCGGGAGTATAACCAACTGCTACGCCGAAGATCGCTGGTTTGATTCCCGCTCATGGCAAATATTTGAATGCGCGAACAAGGATGCTTCTCATTGTCTAGTAACCATGGTAGAGATATGCAGATGCGTTGCAACTGGCCATAAGCAGAGTTAATCTACAGTGCCTGTATTGAAAATAAGATGAATACTCCACTAGGGATAACTCCTGTATCGCGGGAGACATATAACATAGATGACTCGAAACAATAATTCCTAGATCTCAGAACATATTGTCTCGACTCTCGTGCAGAGATCAACTCTCGGTCCAGTGAAACGGTGAGGATTCTATTGGAGGTTCTGATCAATCAGCTAGGTTAAGCAACGACAGTAGTGACGCTATCAGGATGAGTAGGCCTTTTTTTATAGTAATAGGCGGCAAACGAGCAGAAGGATCGCCTAATGGTAAGCAATTACCGCCGCCCATGGACACAAGCAACACCACAGGAGTCACAAGTGCGTTGCCGCCCCTTGGGGTTGGGAAAAGGTACAGGATGAGGAGTGGGATGAAGGAGAAGGAATAGGGGATAGGGCCTCCGACACTCTCACTCACCGAACGAAACGCAATAGTTCAAGTACTGATACTTTACGTCGATTTTCTGTGAGAGGGTCCCCGGTTGAGCCGGCCCATTCATGCTGAAATCAGCAAGGCTCTACTACCTTTAAAAGGGCACATGTTTATCGTACTTTTGAGGGCACGTTTAGCTGTTGTCATAAGACAATTATTGTTATACATGCAGGCTTACCTCAGGCATCTACAGGTTCCGGTCCAGCTTAATGGACATGATGCCCACTAGGCACTAAACGCTGAACAAGACCAATCAGTGGACATGCCCATTAATTAGTCATGTTCAGCGCAAGTTATTAAATATGCAAATAAAACGTTCCAACGAGGATTTTTTAAAAATAGGTATTCGTATAAGACAGATTATTATCATTAAAGATTAAATGAAAAATGCCGGCAGCGCAAAATTTGATCTAAGCTGACCTAAAAGGTCGGTACAGCAATATCTTTATATCTTCTTTCATTTACTCTTTCTCTTATTAGTAATGCCTAGTCTACCTAAGTAAATGTTTCTTCAATGTGCTGCGGAGGCCTGCGGGCGCTCTGAAAACGCCGACGCCTAGCTGGTCACACACGTAATCAAAAATAAGTAAATATTTCCGAGAATAAAACGTAAGACTCTGCGGTCGCGATAACTTAACGTCCATTGGAATACCTAGATGGAAAATTACATTCATATAGCCATATTGTCATAACAAGTTTATATTTTGGCGAAGTCATCTAAAACAATAATTTATTAATATATTCGTTTGACGCATGAATGGATCTAGGTATCTGTTTTATTACTTTTAGCCTACACACTACACACAATCTTTATCAAAACGTGAATGTATCAGACTATGTTTATTTATATAAACGTTTTTGCATACCTACTTGTTAATACTAGCACAGTCTAATAATTTATACTGTGATACTACCACAGTATAAAGACACTACTACTATGTGTATTTTGATTCCACGGGTGGCGCAATGGTTTAGAAGATCGCTACGTAAACGTTGTCTCGAGTGTTGTGGGTTTGATAGTCACTTAACTGTTTTAATATGGCATGTTTGCAGCATCTAAGTAAATGAATACAAGTTTCAAAAATAATTAGAGTGGGTACCATATATAATGGGTTGGCAGCTAATAAGGAGTATCGTAATAAGTAAAAGTTAGCATATTAATATGTCAGTTATAACTTGTTATAATAATATATAAAATATAAAGTTTTAATTTAAACTAGCAGTAATATATAATAAATTTTGGGAACTGCATTAGTATCTAAGCGGAAACTTGATGATGAATAAAAAATAGAAAATGGGCTTTCGTAAATAATACAATAAATACATTTCAATATTTGGCTAAATTAAATACCTATCTTAAATAAAGTGTTTCGTATAAGTAAATAAGACGCTTCAGTCTTTTAAGCCAAGTTGACGGAGCCCTGCTTCGCAGGGCTCCTATTTTTGGGTACAGGGTCACAAGAAAACCTAACAGAACCTACCTACCTAACCTACTATTAACATTATAAGTCGCCAAGTCATTATTTATAGCTCCTCGACTATTATTTCAATTGACATACCCATGTATAGTTTATTTGCTACCTAAACGCAGCTGCTAGTTTTTAGTTTTTATAACACCCTTAGTTTTGAATCTTATTTAATATAGTAGTCGCGAAAATATTTAATCGCTAGCAAGTTATTTTATTAGTTGCAAACATTTAGTCATCTTTTAAGTTATTAGTTATTAGTCACTTAGAAAATAATAAGCTTTTTAATATTAAATTTATAACTTAAACTGAGTGTTGTGACTGACTGGCTTTATTTTCATTGATCTAATTGTGAATACAGCCAAATATGGACACCACCGCTCATCACAATAGATACAGCCATTTAGAAGTTCACTTGACGTATGTAGGGTGCATAGGGTTCCCACCAAGAACTTAGGGTCCCAAGCCAACCTCACCTGCAAGTGGGAGGTATCCCTGCCGATCAACGGACCGGACGAGGCTCTGGCAAACAAAATATCCCGATAAGCGGCAATAGGCTCGCCACCTATTACGTGGGATCAAAACACTGGCGAAAAGTGGGCGTTTAATTTACCTCTGCCTACCCCTTCGGGGAAACAGGCGTGAGTCTATGAATTTATGTATGTATGTACTTGACGTACACACATACCTATAGTAAATTACCTACATATATCTACTTACAAATAGTACCTTAATGTTTCACTCACACTATTTCAGCATATTTACTACAGCACTGTCAACCGCAGTCAAATGTATAAAAATCTAAATTATCCAGCCTCTCATATAAACATACTTACACATTTCGTCAACCATCCCACCCGTTTCGAAGGAGTTCAATGACATACACACATACCTACCTACAGAAAAAAAACTAAATTTATACATAAAGAATCAAGCGCCGTTAAATAAACATACATACATACATAGACTCACGCCTGTTACCCCGAAGGGGTAGGCCGAGGCATATTAAACGCCCACTTTTCGCCAGTGTTTTGATCCCACGTAATAGGTGGCGAGCCTATTGCCGCTTACCGGGATATTTTGTTTGCCAGAGCCTCGTCCGTTGATCGGCAGGTGCACCACTTGCAGGTGAGGTTGGCTTGGGACCCTAAGTTCTTGGTGGGAACGCTATAGCAGTTAAATAAACCTGTACGTTAAATATAAATATATTCGTTACTCATTCTTATTAGACGATAAAACTCATTCATAAGAAAGTAATGATACAACACTTACTAAAATTTACAATAAACTATATTATTATCTATGTGTAATATAATAAAGTAAGAAGAAACTCTAGTTAGCGGTCATTATCGCGACATTCATTCATCTTAAGCCAAAGTAGGCCGCCATATTAACTCACTTGAGATATCGTTATCTACACGTAATGTCAACATAAAACATCTTTATTAAAATATCTTGAGTTGGCATTATCATCACTGGTGACTCGTGCCACGTATTAAAAAAAAAGAAACGGCTTTAATTATCTATGGATTGATACACAGACCGTAA